>JAREIK010000987.1:73092-140517 GCA_029783825.1 Sapria himalayana | reverse complement strand
ATTATCTATCTATCTTTGTTTCTTTCTTTATATCTCTTACTCTATCTATGTAAATATCTATCTATATGTATATCTGTCGATCTATCTATCTATTTAATTTTCATTTTTTTATTTATCTATCTATCTGTCTGTCTGTCTATCAATATATATATATATGTGTGTGTGTGTGTGTGTGTTTATATTTGTCTTTCTATCTGACTTTCTATATGTCTCTCTAACTATCTATCTACCTATTTTTTTGTCTATCTATCTACCTATCTATCAGTATATCTATCTATCTATCTAATTGTTTACTTGTCTACTTTTTGATGTGTCTATCTATCAATATGTCTATAAGTAATCTATATATCTATTTGTATATCATTTTATCTATCTATTTGTCGATTTTTATATCTGACTATCTATCTATCTATTTGTCTATATATCTATCTCACTATTTATCTATCTACATTTCTATCTATCTAACTATATGTATGTTTGTCTATTTATTTATATGTCAATTTATTTATAAATCTTTCTGTCTATCTGTCAATCATTCTATATATCTATCTATTTTAACTATCTATCTATCTATCTATTTATCTATCTATTTATACCTCAATCAATCAATCAATTAATCATTCTATCTATCTATATGTATATCTATCTATTTGTCAATCAATCTATTTATCTAATTATCTATCTGTCTAAATATCTATATGTCTTGGAATCTTTCTATCTTTCTATCTATTTATATGTATATCTATCTATATGTTTATCTGTCTATCTGTCTATCTGTCTATCTATCTATCTATCTATTATTTGTCTATCTATCTTTTTATCTATCGATTTATTTATTTCTCTATCTATCTATGTATATTTCATTCTATCCATCTATATATCTTCTATTTGTCTATTTGTTTATTTGTTTGTCTATTAATCAATCAATCTATCTATTAATCTATCTATTTGTCTATCTATCTATCTTTCTATATTCCTTTCTATCTATATATCTATCTATCTCTTTGTCTATCTATCTCTTTATCTATATGTCTATTTGCCTAACTATATATCAATCTAACTATATATCTATCTATTTAACTTTCTATCTATCTATCTATTTATCTATCTATGTGTTTATCATCGATCAATCATCATATCTATCTATCTATTTATCTATATGTAAATCTATATATCTATATAATTATCTATCTGTATAATTATCTATCTTTCTATGTATTTATCTATATATATATTTAAAAATTATCTATCTATATGTCTATGTGTCTATTTATCTATCCATCTATATATTTTTCTATCAAAGATTCTTCCGATCTATCTATCTATTTATATTTTTATCTATATATATATCTCTATCTCTCCATGTATCTAATTAACTAACTATCTAAATTTCTATCTATATATCTATTTATCAATCTCTCTATCCATCTATATATCTTTCTATCTTCAATCAATTTATCTATCTATCTTTCTTTCTATCTGTGTATCTATTAATAATTCTTTCTATCTTTCTTTATTTATTTATTTCTTTTTATTAATTTATTAATCTTCTATCTATATATCTATTTACATTTCTATCTATATATCTATCTATCATTTGATTTGTGTATGTGATGAATCAATTTATCTGTCTGTCTATCTACCTATTTGTTATCTATTTATTTATCTATTTTTTAATTTTCTTATCTATCTATCTATCTATCTGTATATTTATCTATCTATCTATTTGTCTATCTATCTTTTTGTTTATATGTATATCTATTTATAAGTCTATCTATCTATATATCTATCTATTTGTCTATCTATATATAAATATTTCTATCCATATACCTATCTATTTATCTATCTATCTATCTATCTATCTATCTATCTGTCAATCTATTTATTTGTATAACTATCAATCAATCAATCTATCTATCTATCTTTATTTCTTTCTTTATAACTTTAAATCTTTCTATCTGTCTATATGTCTATCTATCAATGTCTCTATCTATTTAATTTTTAATCTATTTATCTATATATCTATCTATCTATTTGTCTTTCTATATGTCTTTCTTTCTATCTTTTTATATGTCTCTCTAACTATCTATCTAATTGTTTATCTGACTATCTATATATCTATATAACTGTCTACTTGTTGACGTGTCTATCTATCAATCTATCTATATGTAATCTATATATCTGTCTATCTATATATATATCTATCTATCTATATATGATTTTATCTGTCTATTTGTCTATATATCTATCTACCTATCTATTTATTTTTCTATCTAACTATCTATATCTTTATTTATCTATCTACCTATCTATCTATTTATTTATATGTCTTTTTTATCTATTTATCTATTTGTCTATCTATCTATCAATCTATTTGTCTAACTCTCTGTCATTCTATCTATTTATCTATTTAACTATCTATCTATCTATCTGTCTTTCAATCTATTTGGCAAACTATCCATCTATCTAATTATCTATCTGTCTAATTATCTATATGTCTAGGTATCTATCTATCTTTCTATTTATTTATATGTCTATCTATCTATATATTTGTCTATCTATATTTCTATTGATCGATTTATTTTTTTCTTAATCTATTTATCTTTATTTCTATCCATCCATCCATCCATCTATCTATCTGTCTATTTTTCTATCTATTTATCTGGGTATCTATCTATCTATGTATTTATTTATTTATCTTTTTGCCTATCTACTTATCTTTCTATCTATCTATATATCTATCTATCTCTCTATCTATTTATCTCTCTAGCTATATATATAACTATTATATATATATATATATATATCGATCTATCTATCTATTTATTTATCAATCTAACTATCTTACTATCTAACTATCTATATATCTATCTATTTATCAATATGTATATTCATCTAACTATCTTTCTATCTTTTATGTATCTTTCTTTAATTCTATCTATTTATCTATCTTTCTTAATTTCTTTTTATCAATCTATCTATATGTCTATTATTCTATATATCTGCCTATCTTTATATATATATATATATATTTATTTATTTATTTATCTATCTAACTATCAATCAATCAATCTATCTATCTATCTATCTGTCTATTTGTCTATATGTCTATCGATCTATATGTATATTTGTCTATCTATCTTTTTCTCTATCTTTCTATCTTTCTATTTATCTATCTATATATCTCTCTATCTATCTTTTTGTTTATCTATCTATCTATTTATATGTCTATCTATCTATTTGTTTATATGTTTATCTATATATCTATGTATTTATCGATCCATTTATTTATCTATCTAAATATCAATCTTTTTATCCCTCTATCTAGCTATTTATCATTCAATCAATCAATCTATTTATTTATCTATCTTTTTATCTATCTTTCTATCAATCAATCTATTTATCTATTTGTTAATCTGTCTATCTAATCAAATATCTATCTATCTATCTTTCTTTATTTATTTATTTATTTATATCTCTATATCTATCTATCTATCTGTCTATATATCGATCTATCTATTTATCTATCTATTTAATTGTCTATCTATTAATCTATATATTTATCTCTCTATCTTTCTTTCTTTCTATTTTTTTCTGTCTTTCTATTTATCTTTCTATCTGTCTATCTATCTATCTTTATGTTTATTTATCTATCTATCTGTCTGTCTATCTATCTATCTATATATCTATTTATCTATTTACCTGTCTACTTTTCGACATCTCTATCTGTCTATCTATCTATATGTAATCTATCGATTTATCTATTTGTCTATCTGTATATCTTTTTATCTATATATTTTTCTATCTATCTATCTATCTATCTATATATCTGTTTATCTATCAGAATGTATATCTGTCTATCTATCTGTCTAATTATTTGCTTATCTATGTATCTATCTGACTATCTATATATCAGTCTATCTGTATGTCTATCTGTCTATTTATATATCTATCTATTTATCTATCTATCTTTCTTTCTATCTCTTTATTTGTCCATATGTCTATCTGCCTATCTATCTCTCTATCTTTCTACCTATCTTTTTATATGTATATCTATATATATGTCTATGTATCTGCCTATGTGTCTATGTATCTAAATGACTAAATGTCTATTAGTCTATCTATCTCTCTATCTAACTTTATGTCTATTTTATTATCTATCTATCTATCTATATATCAGTCTATCTACCTACCTATCTATCTTTCTTTCTATATGTCTATCTCTCAATCTATATATCTATCTATCTATATATCTATCTAGTAGGAAATCTATAAATCTATCTATCTATATATATATCTATATTTATATCAATATATCTTTCTATATATCTGTGCATCTATCTGTTAGACTGTCTATCAAACTATTCATCTATCTATCTATCTGTTAGTCTATTTATCTATCTGGCAATTTGTCTATTTGTTTATCTTATCTATATGTCTATCTCTCTATGTATATATCTATCTATCTATCCGTCTTTATTCTTAAATGTCTATATCTCTTTCTGTTTATCTATCAATCTTTCTATCTCTCTATCTAACTATGTATCTATCTATCTCTTTATATATCTATATGTTTGTCTATCTATCTGTTTGTCTGCCTATATTTCAATCTATATATCTATTTATCTTTCTATCTATCTATTTGGCTATCTATTATATGTATATCTATCTATCTGTCAATCTATTTGTCTATCTTTCTATCTGTATATCTATCTAGCTGTCTATCTATCTATATGTATATCCTTCTATTAGTTTATCTGTCTGAGTCTATCTATCGATTTGTCTATCTACCTATCTACCTATCTGCTAAATTATCAATCTATCTATTTGTTTTTTTATCTATTTGTCTATTTTTTACCTATCAATTTTGCTAAATATATAAATGTTTATCATTCTATCTATCTTTCATTCTTTCTATCTACCTATCTATTTATTTGTCTATCTGTCTATTTCTCTATCTATCTATATGAATATCTGTAAATCTCTTTATTTATCTATCTATCTATTTGTCTATCCCTCTATACATCTTTTAGTCTATATGATTATCTATCTATCTATCTATCTGTGTCTGTCTATCAGTCTATTTGTTTTTCTATCTATCTGTCTAATTGTCTATCTATCTATCTGTTTATCTATCATCTGTCTATCTGTCAATTTGTCTACCTGTTTATTTGTCTATCTGTCTATCTATATATCTATATTACTATCTAGTTATATATCTATCTATCGGTTTATCTGTCTATCTGTTATTCTTTCTATATTTCTTTCCACATTTCTCCTTATCTTCATATCTACCTATCTATATATCTATTTATATGTCTATCTGTCTATATGCCTATTTGTCTATCTACTTATCCGTCTATCAATCTATTTCTCTATCTGTTTATCTATATTTCTGTCTCTCTATCTATCAATAAAATATTTATCTGTCAAACTATCTATCTATAAATATGTCTATCTATATATCTGTCTATCTATCTCTATATCTATCTGTCTATTTTTATCTATATATCTATATATCTATATATCTATCTATCTTGCTATCTATCTATCTATTTGTCTATCTATTTATCTATCTATTTATCTATATATCTATCTTTCTTTCTTTCTATTGATCTATCTTTCTATCTGTATATCTATATTATTCTCTATCTATCTATCTATCTCCCTATCTACCTATCTACATATCTTTCAATCTAGTCTATATGTCTATCTATCTATCTCTCTCTCTATCTGTCTATCTATGTATCTGTCTATATACCTAATTGTGTACCTATCTATCTATGTGTATCAATTTTTCTATCTATCTTTCTACCTATTTATCTATCTCTCTATCTAAATATCATTTTATCTATCTATCTATCTTTCTTTCTATTTGTCTATCTGTCTATCTATTTATCTATCTATCTAATTATCTATCTATCATTATGTCTATCTCTATATTTGTATATCTATCTCTCTATCATCTATATATCTATCGGTCTATCTGTCTATCTATCTATCTATCGTTTTATATGTCTATCTATTTATCTATCTATCTATATGTCTGTTTATCTTACTATATGTCTATCTTTCTATCTCTCAATCTATATATCTACCCATCTACCTATCTACTTATTTGTCTATCTTTATATCTATTTTTCAATCTATTTTTCTATCTATTTTTCAATCTATCTGTCTATCTACCTATTTGTCTAAATAACTAAATGTCTATTAATCTATCTATTTATCTATCTATCTATATGTCTACATATCTATCTATCTTTATCTATCAATTTGTCTATTCATCTATTCATCTATTCATCTATCCATCTATTATCTATATGTCTATCTATCTATCTATATATCTATCTATCTATCTATTTTTCCATCTGTTTATCTATCTATCTATCTGTCTGTCTAATAATCTGTCTATCTGTCTATTTGTCATTCTATCTATTTATCTATCTAACAATCTATCTTTCAATCTATTTATCTATCATCTATCTCTCTATCTATTTGTCTATATATCAGTCTATTTATCTGTCTATCTATCTATAACTACAAGAAAATGACTATTTAGCTATGAAAATTTAGCTAGGCATAAAATTTCTAGCTAATTAGCGAAGGATTAGCTAGGGAATAACAAGAGATGATTGATTTTACATTAAATTTAAATAATACAATGAATAAGTGATGGATTAGCTATAGAAATGTTCGATTGAAAATTTTCCTTCGCTAATATTATCGTAAATATTTGCATAAAGAAAAGCTGGAATTTTAGCACTTGATTTAGTGACAGAATTTCCTTAGCTAATTATAACAAAACAAAATCTGTCACTAAATAATTATCTGGATTTATTTTTGTATGATTTTATATATTATTGGAAGCAATTTTTCCTTAAATATTTATTCTCTTAAAAAATCTGCATTTTGCTAGGCATTTTACCCTAGCTATTTGGGCTAGTGATAATTTCCCGCGCTAATCTTTAATAATTAATTTTTTAAGCATTATTTATTTTAATATTTTATATAATTTTTTATAGTATAGATATGTCATAGTCTATAGTGAGTGATCCTTGAAAGACACAATCTACTCATATAATTATAAAAATATGATATTATAAATAAAAAATTTCATAAATATATAAATACTATTAAAAATTTATATTAAATAACACTAAAAAACTTATTTTTTGATTATAAATTAATTAAAAAAGTATACCAAATATTTGTCTGATATTTATAAATATGATATTTAAATATTTGTATTAAAAACATTATATAATTTATTATATAATTATAATAATTTTTAAAATATTTCAATTAATAAATAAACATTAATAAAAATTACTACTAATAAAAAGCTAACTTAAATAATTGTTTGATTAACTAAAAAAATTATAAAAATATATGAATTAACGAATAAATAAGTAAATATTTATATTATTTAAAATAAAAAGAATATTTTTATTATTATAGGAATCTGTAAAAAAATATTGACTAATAGATTTAAAAATTTTGAATTATAAAAGAAAATTCAATTTTTCATTAAATTTAAAAGAAAATAAATTGATATTTAAATATTAATACATAGATGTTTTAATTACATCAAAAAAAATTGATGATATAAAAAATAATTATCTTAGTGTAGTTATTAAATGAACACTTAAAAGATTCAAATTTATAATGACTAAAAGATTCAAATTTTATGCCTTTATAATTAATTCATATTATATTAATAAAAAATAAATTGAATTTTTAAAAAGTTTACACTAACCATTAAACACTTAAATTTTTTTTATCTTTCAACGACAAAGAGATGAGAAGCAAAACTGGACTATGGGAGCAAACTACAAAATCTACCACTTCTTGTTACCATGTAATATTATCATTGCTTTTCTCCTTATGAATGCTATATATATATATATATATATATATATATATCTGTCTCTCTCAATTTGATTACCACAGGTGGAGTTTGGTTTTTACAAATATTTGGATTTGATTTTTTTTTATTTTCCAGCAATTTTTCTTCTTTTTTCTTCTATTTTTTTCTATTTTCATATCACTTATATGATTTTGGCTTACACCATTAATGAAACAATAAATGGTTAGTGTAAACTTTGTTCTTTTACTATTTATTTTTTATGGTTTAATGGATTTCAAATACTAAATGTTTGCATATTGTTTTTTGCTTCTGTAACTTAAGAAAAAAAATTATGCTTAATGTTTGTTGCTTCTGTAACTTATGAAAAAATAAACTTAATGTTTATAAGTTCTATTTTTTTTGTTTCCAAAAATATTAAAAACATAATACATTATATATAAACTTATATACATTTATATAATCTTATGACATTATATATAAATGTCTATACTTTAATATATATAAAAGTATTAAATTATATATAAACATTGATATGTTTATATATAAATTTAATGTTATATATAAATATTTATACATATGTATTAATGTTTATAAATATATATACAATATTTACATAAAACTATCCTTTATATAATTTTTTATATTACAATTATATAACATATAAAATGTTTATACATTTTTGTAAACATTTATATAACCTATTAATTTTTATATATAATATATAATATATATAATGTTTAAATAAATGTGATATATATACTATATAATATTTATAAAAGTGTTTCTTAAAAATAATGATTTATATGTAACATTTATAAAAATATTTTAAACACAAATATTATATCTAAACACTTGTATAAATATATAATCATATGCTATTATATATAAAAGTATTTATAACAATATGTATAATTATGGAAATTATTTTATAACTATATTTATAACTATACATAACTATTTTTTAACTATATAATAATTTATAACTATATGTATAATTCTATATAACTATATTTCTAAAAAAAATATACTATATGTATAATAATATATAACTTTATATAATTGTATTTTACTATGTGTATAACTATAAAAATGATATATATAACTATATCTTTAACTACATACACATTTATAACTATATGTGTATAACTATATATAAATATTTATATAACTATGTAACACTCTATATAATTAAATATAACTATATTTGTAACTATGTACACATATATGTATTCATATGATTAAATTTATAAATTTGTTTATAACTTATTATACATTTATGTATAACAACTTATAAATATTTGTATTAATATATCTATATATAACTTTATGTTTACCTATATATAACTTTATTTTTAACTATATATACTATAGGTATAAGAACATATATCTATAAATAATTGTCTTTGACTATATGTATAACTATAAAAACATTATACAAAATTATATTTAATTATATAATTAACAACATATATTTAATATATATTTTTATATATTAGTATATAAAAATGTATTTTACTATATCTATACCTATACATAACTATATGTTTAAATATATAAAATTATATCAAAAAATATATATACCTACATGTATAAATATAAGTATTACTATATGTGTAACTATATGTATAACCACATGTAACTATATTTATAATTAGATGTATAACAACATACAACATTATGTTTAATTATAAGTATATAACTATATATAAATATTTATATAACTATGTAACACTTTATATAATTAAATATAACTATATTTGTAACTATGTACATATATATATATATATATTTACATATATGTAAATCTATATATTTGTTTATAACTTTGTACACATTTATGTATAGATACTTATAACTACTTGTATGAATATATATTTATATAACTATATGCTTTACTCTAATTAACTCTATTTTTAACTATATATACTATAAGTATAAAAACATATAACTATAAATAATTGTCTTTGACTATATGTATAACTATAAATGATTTCTCGAAAACTTCAATCATTGTGCAAAATTAGCTCTACTCGAAGCTCTCACCATGTTAAGGAAATGGATTACTTAGTTAATAAGAAATCCATTTCTGATTTTTACAAGAAGTCTGCGCAAACAGTAACAGCTCATTCGGAATCTCACGCGAAAATTATCGAGGAACCCTCGATAATTTTTTCTACCGAAGATATTCAGAGGCTTACTGAACCCCATAAGTTCACGCTTGTGGGCATCTCACATGGAAGGCCTCGCGTTGATGATATTCGTGCATTTTTTGAATCATTGAAACTTATGATATTGATTAAAATCGGCCTCATCGACGATAAACATGTGTTGTTACAACTGTTTTCCGAAGAAGATTTTCATCGAATTTGGCTAAGAGGTATCTGGTATATCATGGGATTTCCGATGATAACTTTCAAATGGTCAACAAACTTCTCGACTAAGGAAGAATCATCGGTGGCACCGGTATGGTTCCTATTTCCCTTGCTACTGATACATTATTTTGATAAATTTGCATTATATCACATTGCTTGTACACTCGGTTCTCCTCTTCTTCTTGATGGTGTTACGGCCACTCTAAACAGGCCATGTGTAGCTCGTATTTGTGTTGAAACTGATATACAAAAACCAATTCCCTCACGGATATGGATTGGAAACAATGAGGGTGATGGTTTCTGGCAGCAAGTAGTTCCAGAGAACTTACCATCATACTGTATCTGCTGTAAAAAATTGGGGCATGGCTTGGAAAATTGTTTAGTTAAAAAAAGAAGGGAGGAAGTGAATCAAAAGAGAGAGGAGAGGTCAATGAATGTAGGAGAGAGAGGCATGTTAGTTAAATTCCAAAAAAAACATCAAGATGAACACACTTCCCTAACAGAAGAACAGAATATAGAAGGAACTGAATTGAAATTAATTGAATATAGGATTTCTAATGAAACAGAAAATAGGGCAGAAAATACATTAGAGGCTATAAAAAGAACAGAAATGATTAAAAAAAATATCAGAACTAAACAAAAGAACAAGAACGTACATGAAAAATAAAATTAAAATAAACAATGGATGGGCAGTCCCTATTGTGGATTATTCGGAAGAAAAACCAGAAACAAAAAGTTTAACCTCCCTTTTTACAGATGGAGAGGGTAATGTGCAGAAAATAAGATTATTTAGAGATGACATAAATATAAATAAGCTTAAACAAAAAATGGGTAATAAAGAGTGGGCAATGGAGGAATTAAAGAT
Organism: Sapria himalayana; assembly: GCA_029783825.1. Lineage (NCBI taxonomy): Eukaryota > Viridiplantae > Streptophyta > Magnoliopsida > Malpighiales > Rafflesiaceae > Sapria > Sapria himalayana. The sequence goes on along the minus strand of JAREIK010000987.1, from coordinate 129,410 downwards.
AATGTCAATTCAAATGGGAAAAGATTGGAAAGAAGAAAGAAGCGAAGATCTAGGTTCAATAAGAAAAACAAAAAATATGAAAAAATATAAAAATAGAACATATGGAACTAAATGCACCACTAGAGCTCAAGCTAAATCTATAATTAATGTATAATTATATTTATTGGAATATAAGGGGAATAGCGAATATTCCCTCAAGAAACAGATTGAAAAAATTGATTTATATGCACAAAATCAATCTTGTAGCAATAGCAGAACTTATGATGGATAAGGATCAGCTAGGACTCTACAAAACTATGCTAGAATTTGACCATGGATATGCAAATGAAAATGGAAAATTTGGTTAATTTGGAAAAATAACCTAATCATAATAATATTAAAAGAAACAAATCAGTTAATAAATTTTAGTTTGAGTCAAGATGTAAATGAAATAATCACTATAGTTTATGCTAAAAATAAAAGAGAAGAGCGAAAAGAATTATGAGAGGATATGGGAAAATATTTAAAGAAAACAAGCCATGGATTATAGGGGGAGATTTCAATGTAGTAAGAAGCATTAAAGAAAAGAAAGGTGGAAAAACACCAAATAAGAAAGCCATGATTCACTTTAATGATACTATAAATAAAAATAACTTAATTGAGGCCAAATTCTTAGGATCTTCCTTCACATGGTGCAATAACCGGAAAAGGAAAGGTTTAATTTGGGCCAGATTAGATAGAATCTTTTATAACCTTAATTGGTTAGAGAATTATGGCTTTGCAGAAGTGAAACATTTAAATAGAACTTGTTCTGATCATAGTCCACTTTTAATCACCATTAAAAACTCTTCCAATAAAGGAGGATCCTTTAGATTCCAAAATGCCTGGAGTTTACATCATGATTTTTTGAATTTAGTAAAAAAATCCTGGAATAATGAGGCATCTGGAAATCCTATGCAAGTTATAAATAATAAGCTAAGTAGATTAAAAACTAAATTAAAGAAATGGAATAAGGAAATATTTGGAGATATAAATAAAAACATAAAAGATGCAGAAGAATTAGTATTAAATAAAGAATTAGAATTTGAAAAAGATCAAAGTTTAAATAATAGATATGCATTAAGTAAGGCACAAGCTGAGTTAAAACTCAAACTTGTAATGGAAGAGGTGTTTTGGAAACAAAAATCGAAGATAAAATGGCTAAAAGAAGGAGACAAGAACACAAAGTTTTTCCAAAAAGTAGCTAAACTAAAATATCAGAAACACAGAATTAGGGGCAAAAAGAATAATAAGAAAGAATGGGTAGTTAAAGATATAGACATTCAAACTTATTTTACAGATTTCTTTAAAAATCAACTAAGTAATAAAAATGAGATTAAAGGAAATAGCTTGTTTGAAAAGATAGAAAAAAGAATATCAAAAGAAGATAATAATATGCTAATTAAACATGTAGAAGATGAAGAAATAAAAGCAGCCATTTATAGTATGAACAAGGAGAGCGCAGCCGGACCGGATGGATGGAATAGTTGTTTTTTTCAAATATGCTGGGACATAATTAAAATGGACATAAACAAAGCCATTAATAGCATATTCTGTGGAACTGAAATAGGGAAAAAGTTGAAAAGTTTTCACATAGTTCTTATTCCAAAAATAGAAAACCCACAAACGGGGGAGGATTTCAGACCTATCAGCCTATGTAATTCAATATATAAAATTCTAGCAAAATATTACAAAATAGATTAGCCTATATACTGCCTAAAATTATTTCAATAGAACAAACCGGCTTTATGAAAAATAGATTAATTATGGAAAGCATATATTTGGCCAAAGAAATGTGTAGAGAAATAGGAACAAAAACAAGAGGACAAAATGTTATAATAAAATTAGATTTAGCTAAAGCCTTTGATAGAGTTGAATGGAACACACTCTGCTTTATTATGAGAAATATGGGTTTTTCTGAAACATGGATAGATCTGATTTATAGGTGCATATTTAACACCTGGGCCAGAATAATAACGAATGGAAAAGTTGGAGAGGAAATAAAACCAATTAGAGGTCTAAGACAAGGAGATCCACTCTCTCCATCTTTATTCAATTTATACTTAGAACTATTAATAGTTAACATTAAAGATAAAATGGAGAAAGGATTGATAGGTTCATTCAGACAACCAAAAAACACTCCACTTGTGAGTTGTCTGGAATATGCAGATGATGTAATGATTTTTACTAATGGTAGTAGTAGATCATTACAAAATCTGATGAGCTTATTAAAATGTATGGAAGATGAAACTGGTCAAAAATTGAATAAAAGAAAATGTCAAAATATGATATCTTTTAAATCCCCTCTGGCATTAACTCATAGAATTAAAAAACTTACCGGGTTTTCACACAAAAAAGGTGAATTTATCTACTTGGGCTGTCTGGTATATGAAGGCAAATTTAAGAACGAATATCTAGAATTTCTAGTAAATAAACTGAAAAAGAAAATATCAGGATGGAAAGAGGAATTTTTAAGTTTAGGGGGAAGAATCACATTAATAAAACATGTCTTAGAAAGCATGTTAATGCATAATATTATGATTATCAAACCCTCTTGTAAGGTGATGAAAAATATAGAAAGAGAATTAGCTAACTTTTTATGGGGAAAAAAAGAAGGTAAATATAAGCTACACTGGAAAAAATGGAGATATTTATGCTTTCCCGTCCAAGAGGCTGGTTTGGGCTTTGTTAATCTAGCAGACTTAGCTAAAGCATGGGCTAGTAGGAGATGGTAGAGACTAAAAGAAAATAATACATTATGGTCTAAATTTATGAGAGCAAAGTATTGTTTAAAAGATGATACTAACAATGAAAAAAAGAACAAAAGTAAAAGCACACAGGTCTGGACACAAATACTCAAACAAAGAGAGATAGTTGATAACCACTCTAAACTCACTAATAAAGGATGGAAATGGACATTAACACAAGATGGAATTTTTTTGCTTTAATCAGTTAAAAAATTAATTAGAAATAAGCATGAAGAACATATATTATTTAAATGGGCTTGGAAAAATGACAATCCACAAAAAATTAAAACTTTTATGTGGAAAGTCTTGTCCAACATAATTCCAACAGATACAAATATAAAAAATAAAGGTGTTCAACTAGTATCTAGATGTGAGTGTTGTGCATCTGAGATAGAAACACTAGATCACCTATTTTCAAAAGGTAAAGGTGCAGCTAAAATATGGAAGAAATTAGGAATAGAATTACATATAAAATATGAACATAGTAACCTAAAAGGCAGACTTCAAAAATGGCTTAAACAAAAAGTGTCAAGTCCTGCTCAGAAATGGATTAAAAATAATGTCTCGCTAATAGCTATCTGGTGCATTTGGAAGGCTAGAAACTACAGTAGATTTGAAGGTAGAAATATGATTATAGAGGAAATATGGAAGGAGATAAAGGAGGAAACATGGAAAATTTCAGAAAAATTATTCTATAGATTAACAGGATAAGAGCTTAGATAGAGACATTATAAATCACTAGAAGCTAAAAAAGAAACAGCCAAAACTATTTAAATTCATGGGTATAAAATGGGAAAAACCACCGAAAGGAAGATTAGCATTAAACACAAATGGTAGTTTTGATAGAGACATAGGAGCAGTGAGAGGAGGAGGAGTAATCAGAGACTTGGAAGGAAAGCTAATATTAGTTTTTACTAGAAAGATTTCAGCTTCATCAGCTCTTCATGCTGAGATTTTAGCATTAAGAGAAGGTATTATATTATATAAAAAATTAAACATTAAAAATATAGATATTCAAAAAGATTCAAAAATACTAGTTAATTTAATTAATAGAAAAGATTCAACATGGAGATACGATGAGGAAATAGAAGAAATACAGCAGGAATTAAAATCATTAGACTATAACATAAAACATATTTTTAGAGAAGCAAATACATTAGCTGATGGTTTAGCCAAAGAGGGTAAAAAGATAGGTGATCAAAAATTTAAGGAAGGTTTTTTACCGAAAAAATATAATGGTATAATAAATTTAGATAGTAAAGAAACTAATTACATTAGGAGGATTAGAGAAATCCATTGAGATTTATTTTCACCTTTACTTTTCTTGCTTTTGTATTTCTAACCATTTTAGATAATGATACAGCTTGTTAAAGAATTTACCCGGCCTTGAGGGGAAATTCCTACTTACACAGAATGGTTAAGAAGGTGATATGGTAATAAAATTATTCTATAAAATGGGATAGATTAGGGACAGGAATATAAATGTTAGGAATGTAGGCTATCTTTTTTTGCAGATATAAGAAAGAGAACAGAGCAAAGCTGGACAATATGGTTATGCTTATTGGTTTAGCTGTTTATGTCATGGGAGTCTATATATTTCGGTTTTGCTTGATTGGTCTAGAAGTCTGTGTTATTAAGGGCTTTTTATGCCTGTTTTAAGAATTAAATGAGTCAAATGTGGTATGTGTTAAAGTCTGTGTTATAAAGGGCTTTTTATGTGATGTATGTATTATGTATGTAAGTCTACAAGTTAGTAAAGAAGTCTGTCTCAAAGTGACATGGAAGAAGAACAAAGGATACACGACTGGATTCAACGGTATGCTATAATATCACATCAAGATTAAGTCTAGCAATAGATAAAGATACAAAAGCAAAGAAATTACAGGAACAATGGAAAAGACACCAGAAACGATAAGGGAAATCTCTTGAACTATGATGTTTTAAAACATAAGGGAAAGGGGGGAATTGGGTGCAATAACATAAAGAATTTCTGGTTGTATGCAGGGATTTCCAAGTTGCCACAAGATTGAAACAAATATGATACTGAAGATAGAAATATGGCAAGAAGATTGTGCATTCAAGGATATCTCTCACGTTCCACACAAATGATAACAAAGAAGGATAAAATAGGATATATTTAAGAAAAGGAAAAGATCTATCTAAAAGTATTGGAAAACAGATTATTGGATATAGAATTTTAGGAAAGTCTTTTATTTCTAGTTATTAAGAATGGGTGTAAAAGGGAAAGGGGTAGACGTCGATTGTACAAATGGTATTCCTCCACCAAAAGAGAGGGTGATAATTAATAAATAATATTAAAAAAAACTATAAAAACATTATATATAACTATATTTAAATATATAATTAACAACATATATTTTATATACATTTTTATATAACTTGCAATAGCATGATATCTATTAATCTTTACTCTACTAAAAAATGAGTTATCTATTACTGTACATTCTACAAATGCATTGCCTCGATATTCATAATATTTAATCTTTAAATATTCATCTGTAAGTAATTTTATTTAATTATTAGTGTATTTTGAAGTAATTATATGTTTAATTCAAAATAATGATTGAGCATTATTCTTTGCAAATAAAATAGGACAAAATGAGTTCAGATCATCAGTGGATGTACAAAAAGTTTATGAATGGTATTTTTAATCAAGATTTTTTGAGTGGGCATGAAGCTTTCATCAACTTTGCATGTAGTCAATCGAGATGGATTGAGACAAAAATTAAGTGTCCATGTAATACCTGCAAGTGTCAAAATATCATTTTTCATGATTTAAACACTATAAGATACTATTTGGATAAATATTGCTTTGTACCAAATTATTTTGTTTGGATTTATCACATGGAAAATACAATGGCTCTGAACATTGATCGAAATAAGGGTAGTGAATCGTATGCATGCAGTGAAGAAGCATCAAACACATACCATAGAATGGTCATGGAAGCTGCTGGTGCTGATTATAATATGGATTACAAGGATGAACCACCAAATCCTAAAGCTCAGAGATTTTATGAAATACTTAAAGCTATATATATAATGCGTTGTGGCCTGGTTATAAAAAATGAAAGAAATGAATGATGAGATTAAAGAAATTAAGAATGTAATGCAATAGTAGATGTCCAATGTAGAGTCACAGTTAGCAGCTTTGACGTGACAGATAGCATTCCAAGATCCAGCTACGAAACCACACAGAAGAGGCTAGCACAAATGCATCAACTAATTATGAGGATGATTTGTATCTGAATTATTTCTGAACTATTTTTTATCTTTGTCTATGTGTAGCTAAATAGTATGAGACGTTTTGGTGGTATCATTTATCTTTTTTTCTAGTTTTATTTTTTGCTATGCTGATTAACCTAACCATGAAGCTTTACAAGACATCTAATGTGAGGCACACGAATAAATTCTGATTCAAAGCCTTCAGACATTATCATGATCCTTCCTCTGGATGGGTTCCATCTTTACCGATCTCTAATGGATCAAAAGGAGGGTGAGCTATTATTATCTTCATTATTTCTGAAATATTTTATTTTTGTACTCTATCTCTCTCTATCTAAACATAACTGCTGGCCATCTTTTAGATATTTGTTAAAGTTGTATGACTATCAACTCAGATTTGTGTTTGTTCATGACTATAATTACTGTATTTATATATTTGTGAATGTGTATTGTTTTTATGGAGTGCATATTGAATTGTCTCCAGCCATGGATGAGTATGACAATGAACTATTCTATAGTTATATTGTCACATACAATGAAGTGAGATTGCTTGCTTTGAACCAAGAGAAGAACCAAGTGGCAGTAGAAACTATAGGGTTGATGGACTAACACAATGAAGCTAAGTGATCAAAATCATTGGTGCAAGCACACGGAGAGAAAAAGAAACGTTCTAGGAAAGCCGCATGGAAGCATTGGTGTTGCGGGGAGTGGCGGGGCAGAGCAACCCCCTTATAGGCCTTGGGACCATGAGAGAGTTCTAGTTGCAAAAAAGCAGGGTGTGAATTTTAATTCGCCAAGCCTGGCTCATGGCTTGTCTTCCAGGTTTTCCTCTAAGAGTTTTTAGATATATTTTTGAAAATTTAAATAATATTCGCATTTCTTATTAATGTTGAAAGTGATATTTTGTGCATTCTTTGTGAAGTATAAATGAGATAATACTTTACCTACTATTATATATCTATATCTATACCCGCTGTTCTATATCTATATCTATACCTGCTGTTCTATATCTATCCATATATACTATAGTGCATATGTGTAATACTGAAGTATAAATGTACATATATACTTTAGTATATATGTACATATATATTTAGTATATGTACATATACACTATAGTACTATATGTACATATATACTATATATAACTATATTATTGATGAGGATGATGTATGTGATATTGCTTGTGTTTTGCTAGGAGCCATGTTCTCTAATTTATCAATTGATACATTGTTCTATTGATAGTTTTTTGGAGGAAGATTTAGCATGTCTTACACATTGAGGCATGCATGGCACACACAGGTACACTTTGATAGTGATATAGAGGTTATTCATCCTATGAGTTGCCCTAATAAAAATAACATGTTATATTTATTTTATGTTCTGTTTTTATATTTTACATGGTATCAAAAGTGACTCTAGGGAAAGGTAAACTCTGGGGGGGGGGGGGGGTGTCTGTCGGAAAGAGCTATAAACTTCTAGAAGGAGTGCACAGCCATTATGCACTAGCTACTAGGATTACCCACACATTGTGTGCTATGTAAATCTTCGCTCACTCACTGTATGTTATCGAATCCATGACACTCCCACTGTGTGTTATTATAAATTTTTCTCACAAGGCTTAGGCCTCACTTCCAACTACATTATTGTCATATGTGACCCATAGAAGTGGATATTGTTGAATCTGAGTTTTATTAGCTGGATAAGATGCTCTACGACCTCAAATACAAGCTAGAGGCGAGATGTTGATTTCTTTGTGAGCTCATAACAGGCTTGGCATGGCATTGAGTTGTGAAAATTTTTGTTTTTTTTAATTTGATTTGGTTACTTGGATAGGGCATCGACCCTTCTTATCAAGGAAAACTAGATTACATCAGTGACAAACTACATACATTGAAATTGTGAAGTTGTGCAGAGAAGCTGGATGGGCTATTATAATGGTAATGGAGTGCAGGTAAGACATCTACTTGAACATCATGATGGGTGATTTGATAAGCATCCTGATGAAGTATATTTGGTATTCTTGTTGATTGAACTCATGTTCGTATGGTTAGTGTAACGTTTGTTTACAATAGCGTTGAGATAAGATTTCATTGATGATGAAAATGAGAGGTTAAAAGAAAGTTTGTATGAAGTAGTAATCAAGTTTTCTTATTTAATAATTTTTTGTGTACATTAGATATTCATAGATTTTATGCTTTCTTGAATGATATTAATACTAGCTTTTAATTTCTAGTGCATTGAAGCAAGATTAACTATTCATGCTCACAACCATCAAATATTCTTTCAAATGGTCATTTATTTTTTCTAAAAAAAGTTTTCTTATAGTTTTCTAAAGCAAAAAAATGTAATAATAAATTTTAGTTCACGTGGGATATGAAGATTAGAAAAAAAAAGATTTTGATTTTTGATAATGACCATTTCCATGCATCAATGGTTCAGTTGAACTAGAAAGGTATAATATGTGGACAAGATAAAGAAATATGAGAAGATAGGAAAATAGTGTGTGTGTGTGTGTGTGTGTTTGTTTGGATACATATAATTATACTATATTTATGCTATATGCATGTATATTGCATATATACGTGCCTATGAATATTAAAGTAAATGCAGAGAAATATGTGATGCATACGTGCATGATACACTACCAAAATTCACCGAATTACCGACCAATTTTTAGTCACTAGTTCTGTGTTTTTTGGTCGGTAAACAAAATAGCGATCATTTACCGACCAAAATATTTGGTCACAATTTTACTTGTCGCTAATTTTTTTACCAACAAAAAATCAGTCAATCAATAAGTTACCGACCATTTACCGATCCTCTGTAGACAAAGATTTACCGACTATATTCCGATAATTTACCGACCGAATAAATAAGGTCAGTAGATGGCCTCTAAATGGTTGGTAATTAACTCTCATTTATAAACCAATCACTAAAAAATAATTACTGACTAAATTCTAACTATTTTCCAACCAAAAGCATTTGGTCAGTAAATGGTTAAGAAATGGACGGTAAAACCCAAAAAAATTGCGACAAAAAACTGATCAAAATCTAAATCATTTGTTGGTAATTGATCTCCAAAAGAATTACCGACTATTTGGTGACCTTTTATCGACCATTGATATTAACAAATTTTGGTCGATTTGGTCGCAATTCAGGCGGTAATTACCGACCAAATTTTTTTTTGTAGTATTTCTGTAGTTGCCACAGAAACTAGAACATAAGAGACAAAAAAAATCATTTTGCTTCTAGTTTTGATTCAGTTCCTACAGAACCATTTTAAGATAAAACAACAAAATAAAAATCCAATTAACTACAGCAAACAACTTTATATACTTCATATATATATATATATTAAAAACATCAATATAAAATAAAAAAATAAAATCCCAAATCAAAGTTTAAGGCATTGAAAAAAATGTGTGTAATACACTCAATTATCCAACTTAGTTTCATAATCATTATGTTGTGACATTTTTGGTCTACATGGTGAGATGTCAGGTACTGGGGTAGAGCTATTTGTTGCTGCTAGTCCTAATGTGGTTGTTGTAGATACTGCTATAGGTGATGGAGTAGATGCTGTAGTTGGAGCATTATGCCAAACAATCTGAGATAGATTATCTAGTTTGAACTACAGTCCTCCTTCTTGAAACTTCTTTGTAAGCCAGTCAAAATGCATACGCAACTCATCCCTATCATCCTCATAGTCGATCATGCATCGCATGGTATAAGCCAACTGAAATAGTATCGAATTTCATATCTCATCCTGAAAATCCTCCATTTTCAAGAACAAATTCAAAATAAGTCCTGAAAATTCAGCTTCATAATCTAGTCATCTATGTGAGTAGAATGATGATGTAGATGAACTGATGCCATAGATTGGTATCTTTTCCTTGCCATCAACAGCCATATACCAAATCTTATTCGCATCAACTGGTAGAGCTGATGAATGAGAGCTACCTGTTGCACCATCACATGAACCTGAAGTAGACTGGGAATATGCTTGAGTCACAACAATTAACATTTCCTCAAAACTTGCCTAATAAAAATGTATGAAAAGTATTTCAATTTATATTACAACATAATTCTTTTTATTTAAACTTACATTTGTTACACGAGATCTTTGATCAATGAAAGTCTGATCATCATGAGCCTTCATGTTCATGTATCTGAATAAGCAAGGAGCACTAGAATTCTTACCCTCCTTGAATGTTTATAATTACACACAATACATAAGTTAATTATATTGAAAAAAAAAATTATTTATGAGAAATGAAATTTAGGCATAATTGAAGTCAATTCACAAAGTAATAAACATAAAATGTATAAATTAGAAATAATATCAATGCTTGTTCATGCTCACACATAGAGCGAGGTCCACAAGTATGTGTAGACATGCCACTACACTCTCTAGCCCGCTCTGAGCGATGATTGCTACTCTATTTATTACACCTCTTCCTATAATCTGAATCTTCCCATCTACTCTGCCACTCCTCGAAAACATGATCCGGGACACTTGAATCTTTTTCTTTTTTCATCGGCCATTTATCTTTCATCTCGTATATGGTGTCTTTATACCAATTGGTAGCATGTTTGTAGAACACACTTTTGACTGACTCCTTTGGTTGTGTCCACCTATAAACTTTCTACAATTATAAATACATATTTGTTAATCAGTGAACAAAAGAATAAATAAAAGATGTTAATATTTTTATGTAGTAATATTTACCTTAAATTCTTTCCAAATAATTAATTAGTCTCTATGTGTTAGTGACTTTCAATTATGTCCATTAGGTTTAAAGGACTTTCTAAAAAGTGTCCTCAGAATCCTAAAATGGAACCTGAAGGCTCTAACTTCGTCCTATAAAAAAAATTTATTAGCAAGTAAAGAATAAATAAATAAATTGATAAATAATTTGTTAAGTTTTATATCTTACGGATTATCAATTATCAGATCAAAATGAGCAATTGGGAGAGTCTCATCTGTAGGGTGCTCTATAAAAGACTTACCAACATCCCCATCCTCTTCCTTCTCTCCCTGCCACATCTCTTGATCATTCATCAAAATCTCACCACCATTATGTGGATCAGTCAGCTGATGCTGCTGCTGCGGTACCTTGACAACCTTCTCTGTCTGCTGTGGCATCTCTTCCACCCATGACCCTCTACTAGTTTCAGGCATACCTGAGGCTGTGCTGCCTATACCATAACTCATACAACCTTACAATGTGTGGCCTATACCTTTTCCCCGTGCCATTCCTGTAAAAAATAGTTAAGGCAATGAAAATAAACAAAAATGATTAACAATTAAAATAACATAAAACTCACTTTATACTCATTCTCATTAGAATCATCCAAATCTGGTTCGTCTTCTTCAGATGTAGTAAGATCATTTTCAAACTCCTCTTCATCACTTGTTTCTTCCTCATAATCAATTAAATTTTCATCAATATCTACATCCCCACTTGTATCCATCTCAAAAGAAGTGACTAAAGGATGCCTTCATTCCCCACCACAGTTTCAATTAAAACATCTTTTTCATCATTTTGAAAAGTTGGTTCTATGAAATCAATACTTGGTGATGCGGGGATGTCAATTTGAGCCCTTATTTTATCTTGCACACAACTTTTCAATCCTTTCTAGGACCTATATGACCTGGATATTCACAATAATAATCCTGTGATGCTTGTACTACTAAGACAAAAGGTTCATATTTGTTGAATTATTTTTTATAGGGCACATCAACAAGTTTATATTAAGGATGGACAACAATACCAACAAATGGTGTTGGATCGAACAATTAACATTTGAATAACATAGTTTTTTTAACTGGGAGGGCTTTAAATTCTAACTTGATCACTTCGACCAGAGTTTCGTAATAGTCATATTCAGTTTCATTGTATACGGATCCTTTAATGCATACCCCCGTATTATTTGTTTCCCAGTATCTACCATATAATTTAGTGTGAAATTTAAAACTATTCACACAGTAACCATTGTACATTTTAACCTCTCTTAGGGAACCTCGTGCTATACTTCGAAGATAATAATTGGAAATTTTATTTGCATGATTATGAAAATGTAATCAAAATTAAGTGGATTGTTTAGATTACAATTATAAATTTTTATTAGAACAATATAATTATTTTAAGTTTTTTATTATAAGTAAACATACGTATTTTTCAAAAAATAATCGAAATTCTTTCTCCGTCACAGCATTGATTGCTTCTTCATTTATGTTTGGATACTCTTTACATTTATCTGTAACAAAATCAATATAAAAAAGAGATTAAAAATATTTGATATATTGATAGGAAATAGTAAATTATAATGCGTAATAAATGTCATTTGACAATTATGAAATACTTACTCAATGAATGGTAGAACCTTTGGACAATTCATTAGGACATATAGATGAGGTGATGTATATTCATAGTCTGCTAGATACATTTTCTCTTAAGCACTAATTGCTTTACCCGGAGGCTTGAAAATTTCAAATATATCATTATCCACATTGTCATTAAGATAAACCTCATTCCGCTTTTCTTTAAGTGGAAGAGTTGGTTCTCCTTCTTTGAAATAGAATAATGCAAATTTTGCTGCCTCATCCATAATATAACTTATTGATATAGAACCTTCAACTCGAGCCTTATTCATTATTGTATGCTTTATTTTTCTCAAGTATCTACAAAAAAGATTATTGAAAATTACAAGTCATTTTTGTGTAGATATAAATAAATAAATATATATATATATAGAAAAAGAATTGGTTTAGCGAATTAATATTACCTTTCTAAAAGATATATCCAATGATAATGGACAGGACTAACAATCCTTGCTTCGTAAGCTAAGTGCACTGGAAAATGTTCAATTGAGTCAAAATAACTATGAGGAAATATTTTCTTAAGATTGCATAAGATAACAAGAATTTGTTTATCCAAATTCCTCAACTCCTCATTAGTCAATGGAGAAGAAGTCAATTGCTTGAAGAATAAAGAAATCTCAGTTATCAGCTCCCATATTCTATTGGTAGGAATTTTCGAAGATCAATTGGTAACAATATTTGCAAGAATACATCACAATCATAACTCTTCATGCCAAACAATAAAGTTTTTTCACATCCACACATCTCTCCAGATTGAAAGCATCCACGCATTTGGAAATCTAAGTTTTTTTACCCACTCCAACACAACCTTCTCCTGTGATTTATTCAGAACAAATGGGACATCAGGGTTTTTATTGGTGATAAGATTTTTTGTAAATTGTGGATGACAACAATATTTATTCAACTCATCTCTTGACTTGTATATGTCATTAGTTTTTCATGGAATGTTAAATAATGTATTGAATGTATTGTCAAAGACATTCTTCTTGATATGCATAACATCAAGATTTTGACTGAACAAGTGTTAACGCCAGTAGGACAAATCCAAAAAAATACTTCTCTTATTAGACCCAAAATTCTTAGATATAGTGGCATTCACAACCTCAGCATCAACATCTATCACCTTCCCCAACCGTCTATTATTTAATTCATGCAGAATATCATCCCCAGATCTAACCCCGGGAATTGTTTATTAACCTTTATATTCTTAATGAAGTCGTTGGTGTTATGTCCATATGGATGATTAATAGGCAAAAACTTTTAATGATTGTCGAACCACAACTATTTTCCACTCTTAGTTAATCTAAAAGTATCAGAATCTTCCATACAATGCAAACATGCCAACATACTAGTTGTACTGCGCCCAGACATTATTAAATATGCTGGAAAGTCATTTATGGTTCACATGAGGGTAGCATGCATCTAAAAATTTTGCCATTTGAAAATATCTTAAGTTTAAATCCCAACACCCCAAAGATTTTTCAACTCCACTATCAATGGCTACAAGAAAACATTTATCTTTCCCTTTGGATTTGTAGGCCCCGGCACTAACACAGTCAAAAACATAAATTCCTCCTTCATACATAAGTCTGGAGGAAAATTATACTGGATCACCACCACAGGCCACAAAGAATATTGCTGTTCAGATTGACTAAATGGTTGAAAACCATCCGCAAATAAACCCAGCCTAATATTTTGAACTTCATAAAAAAAATCATGAAAACACCCATTGAAATTTTTCCAAGCTGGTGCATCGAAAGGGTGACACATCTTACCATCCTCCAAATGCTACTCTGAATGCCACCTCATTTTATTAGCTATTGCAGTTGATGCATACAATCTCTACAACCAAGGTGTTATTGGGAAATAGTGCATCTTCTTATACGGCACCTTCAACTTACATATATACAATCTATTTTCAGAATATCTAATCGTTTGGTTGTACCGAGCATGCCAACATATTTTATAACTATTAAGATCACAGTCATCACCCTAGTATATCATACAGTTTTCATAGATCAATGAATGAGCTGTACGGTTAATCCCAAGCCTCTAACTAACTTCTTCGTGTTGTAGAAATCCAATGGCATCAGATTATCTTATTGCAACAATTCTTGGATGAATTTAAACATATCATCAAACCATGCCCGTGAACACATATGTCTGCACTTTATTTCTAACATCCTCATGGCTGTAGAAAGTTGAGTATGCTTAGAATTTCCCTCATATATAGGTTTGTCTCAAGCTCGAATCATATCATAGAAATTCCTTGCCTCGGCATTGGGTTCCTCTTTCGGGTTGAATTCAAGACAATAAGCATCAAAAACCATGTTATAGTATGTAGTGTGATTAATATTATCCGAGACCATCTGATCAGTTTCACTTACTGACATCCGTACTAAACTCGTACACCTTTGGTGGACTTTCTTCTCACCATGGTATATCCAAACATAGTAATCTGCCACAAAACCATTTATATACAAATGCAACTTCATAGTCTCAATATTCAAAAACTCTTTATAATAATATTTAACTAAATTGCAAGCACACCGAATACCTTACCACCATTCACACACTCAGGATGTCTCAGATCAAACTCAACAAATTCATCAACTTTATCTCCTCATTCATTAGATAACATTCTTTTGATTATTAGACCCTTGTAAATCTACTCATGATCATCTTTCATCACTAGTTTAAAAAAGTCATTTTATTTAACAAACGTAATTGTCTCTAATTATAGTTATATATATTTATATAGACATTTATTTTGATATACAAATATTTATATATAGTTATACAAAAATAGTCTAAAATAATGTTGTATGTAATTATACATATAATTATAAATATAGTTACATATGGTTATACATATAGTTACACATATAGTTAAACGTATATTTATACATGTAGGTTTATAGATTTGTTCATTTAATTTTATATATTTATAGATATAGTAATGTAAAGGTATAGATATAGTAAAATACTCTTTTATATACTACTATATAAATATATATTAAATATAAGCTGTAAATTTAATATTTAAATATAATTATGAATTAAACTTTTAAAGTTAATCTCATAGTAAGATACAATTATTTATAGTTATATATTTTTTTACATATAATATATATAGTTATAAATAGTTATATATAATAAAACATATAGTTATATATATATATATATATATATATATATATATTAATACAAGTAGTTATAAGTGGTTATACATAAATATAAACAACGTTATAAAAAATATTTTGTTTTAATTATTTTAATACATAAATGTATATATAGTTACAAATATAGTTATATATAGTTATATATACATTTATTTAGTTATACAAATATTTATATATATTTATACACATATAGTTTAAAATAATGTTGTATGTTGTTATACATATATTTATAAATATATTTACATGTGGTTATACATTTAGTTGCACATATAGTTAAATGTATATTTATACAAGTATGTTTATATATTTATTAATTTAATTTTATATATTTATACACATAGTAATGTATAGATATAGATATACTAAAATACTTTTTATATACTACTATATACAAAAATATATTAAATATAAGTTGTAAATTTAATATTTAAATATAATTATGCATACAACTTTTAAAATTATACACATAGTAAGATATAATTATTTATAGTTATATATTATTTTACATATAATATATATAATTATAAATAGTTATATATAATTAAACATATAGTTATATATAGATATATTCATACAAGTAGTTATAAGTAGTTATACATAAATATAAACAACGTTATAATTTTTTTTTTGCTTTAATTATATTAATAGATAAATGTATATATAGTTACAAATATAATTATGTATAATTATATCGACATTTATTTAGTTATACAAATATTTATATATAGTTATCCACATATAGTTTAAAATAATATTGTATGTTGTTATACATGTAATTACAAACATGACAAGAAATGTTCATTTTGCTAGGGAATTTTAGCTAGGGATCAATCCATAGATAAATTGCGAGGGATCGTCTAGGGAATAGCAAGGGATTTATGATTGTTCTTTGAAATAAAAATTTGCAACGGATTTATGATGGATTTTTTTTTATCAATTCTACTCATGAAAAGCGGGGAATTTAGCGACAGATTTAGCGAATGATTAGCGACATCAAATTATCTTAAATTCTGCTCAAGAAAAGTGAGGAATTTAGTGGCGGATCATCGATGGAAAATTTTCATAAATTCCATTCAAAAAAAGTGAGGAATTTAGAGATGGATTTAGCGACGGATTAGCCACGAAAAATTTTCATAAATTCTATTCAAGAAAAGCATGAAATTTATCTATGTATTTAATGACATAATAATCCTAACTAATAAAATCTAGAATTTAATGATGAATTTGCGATGGATTTTATCTAGCTAATAAAATCTAGAATTTAGCAATAGATTTAGCGAATGATTTTCCCTAGTTAATAAAATCCATAATTTAGTGATAGATTTAGTGAGAGCTTTACTCTAGCTAATAAAATCCATAATTTAGTGACGGATTTAGCGACGGATTTAGTGACGAATTTTCCCTATCTAATAAAATCCATAATATGGCGACGAATTTATTGACTGATTTTCCCTTGCTAATATAATCCAGAATTTAGAGACAAATTTAGCGACGGAATATCTCTAGCTAATGAGATCTATAATTTAGCGACGGATTTAGCGACGGATTTTCTGCAGCTAATAAAATCATGAATATAGCTATGGATTTTGAGACGTAATTTTCCTAGGTAATAACATTTAGAATTTGGCTACAGATTTAGCGACGGAATTTCCCTAGTTATTTACATCCGGAACATAGCGATAGATTTTAGCGACGAAATTCTTTAGCTAATTACATCCGAAACATAGCTATGGATTTTAGCAATAGAATTTTCCTAGCTAATTATACCCCAAAATATTGCAACAGATTTAGCGACGGAATTTCTCTAACTAATTACATACTGAAAATAGCGACCGATTATCGCAACATAACTTCCTTAGCCAATACTCTCCGAATATAGTGATGGATTTTTATGATGGATCTTCCCTAGCTAATTAAATCCAGAATATATCGTCAGATTTAGCGACGTAACTTCCCTAGTTAATTAAATCCAAAATATAGCGAAGCATTTAGTGAGTCAACTTTCCTATCTAATTAAATCCCGAACATAGTGGTGGAATTTCTCTAGCCATTATTTAATTTTTTAATTTTTTTAAATTTTTTATTAGTTGTAATATTTTATTTAATTTTGTTTATTAAATATGTGTTAATGGTCTATAGATGAGCAATCTTTGAAGAATACATTCTCCTCATAAAATCATAAAAAATGATATTATAAATAAATAATTTAAAAATATAAAAATATAAAAAAATTATATAAATAATGGCTAAAATAACTATTGTTATGATGTATTAATTGTTTAAAAAATTATACAAAAAATTTATCTAAAATTTTTAATTAAGAAACTAAATATTTTGTATTAAAGTAACATTAAATAATAAATTCAATAAGTATAATAATTTTTTTCGATATTTTAAAAATTAAATTAACAGTAAAATTTCTACTAATATAAATGTAAATTAATTAATTATATGATAAAATAGAAAATATTTTCAAAAATATTTGAATTGACAAATAAACTCGTAAATAATAAAAATTTTATTATTTATTATAAATATTTTATTATTTATTATAAATAAACTAGTAAAAATATTATATTATTATAAGTATAAAAAAATTGTATGATTATAGGACACTTTTAAAAAAATGAAAAATAAATATTTTGAAAATCTTGAAATATAATAAAAATATAAAATTTTCAATAAAGTTAAAAGAAATAAATTAATATTTTATAAATAAATACATAGATGCTTACTCTTACTAAAATTTATATAAATTAAATAATTGAGTAATATTTTTACAATTAGCTTTTAACATTTATTATTTTTATTAAAATAATAAATATATCTTTTTAAAATTATCTTCTCACTTTATGTAATTTTTTGAATTTTAAAAATTATTAATGATATCAAATAATATGAAATTTTATGTCTTTAAATTATTTCATATTATCTTTGTAAAAATTAATATGAATTATTAAAAAATGTATTACCATAAAATATAAATTTTTATATATTTTTTAACATTAAGAGTATTTTATAACTCTTATGTGAGTGGCTAGAAGACAAATCATCTTTTCATTTATGTCTTATTATATGAAGTTTGTTAATTTTGTACCTATTGATATTTTTTTTATATGGCTAAACATATTTTTTTATTGTTTATATATTTATTGTTTAATTAATATTATAATAAAAAATTGTAAAGTATTTGTTTTTCATTTGTACCTTGCTACACGCACATTAATTTTGTTGAAAAAATTTTGATAGTAATTAAAATTAATGAGTATTTTTGTATTATATATATATATATATATATATATATATATTGTTTATTTAATGTTATAATAATTAAAAATATAAATATTTTCCTAAATATACATCCTGTCTCTCGATGCCAAAGCATCTCTAACACTTGAACCGAAATCCTCTGCATTCCACCATCTATCTCTCGATGCCGAGGCAACAAAATTTAATCGATGTTTTTAAGTTTTAATTTGTTATTGATTTGAGGTACGTTTTATTTATTTATTCTTCATCGATTATATTGGTTTGCTTAATCGAAGATTAAGCATTTTTATTGTGTTTTTTTTTTGTTTTTGAAAATCTTCTTTAATCACCATGGTATGCTTGGATTACGTATATAAACTTATTCATATAAATACTTCATGCATTTGTGATATAATACATTGTCATTGTGTTGATTTTGATGGTGACAGTATACAAAAATAATATATAAATAGAATATATACATAGGTATGCCGACTTGATATCTACAAAAATAGTATACATCAATATGCATGTGTATTTTATACATAACATGTATACATACTTAGGTATGGCGACTTGATATCTACATAACTAGTATATATTTATACATCAATATAAACAATATACATACTTAGGTATGCTGACTTGATATCTACAAAAATAGTATACATCAATATGCATGTGTATTTTATACTTAACTAGTATACATACTTAGGTATGCCGACTTGATATCTACATAACTAGTATACATACTTAGGTATGCTTAATTGATATCTACATAACTAGTATACATTTATATATCAATATAAATAGTATACATACTTAGGTATGCTGACATAACTATATATATATAGTATACAAAAATAGTATACTGAAACATGCATGTATTTTAAATAAGTGTATTTAAACATAACTATACATCAATATCCATGTGTGATATAATTTGAATTTCTTATATAAGTGTATTTTACTATATATATATAACTAAAAAATAGTATACATAAACATTATTATATAATTTAACAATGTTTATTTAATATACATATATATACACATTTATATAAAACTATATATAAATCTATTTAACAATATGTATATAAACATATTACTATATATAAATGTATTTATCTACATTAATATACATAACTATATATAAACAATATACAAAAAAAGTATACATAAACATAATTATATATAAATATAACGATGTATATTTAATATACGTATATATAAATAGATATACAACTATATATAAATGTATTTAGCAATATGTATATCAACATATTACTATATATAAATGTATTTATCTACATCGATACCTATACATAGCCATATGTCTAAATATATGTAATTACATGAAAAAATATATATAACTACATCTACAACATGTATAACTATATGCTTCAGAAATATAATATTCATTCATATCATTCATCTAATTCACACACGTTTTTTTGGATATTGTATAAATATTTATAATTTTCCCATATATTTTAGGAACTTGAAATTAATTCTTTCAATCTTAAATATTTATTTATTATATTTTTATATGTTTGTATAAATCATTATGATTTAATATGTTTAGGGTTTTTATTTTTGTTTCACTTAATATCATTTAACTAAAATTGATTTCTAATAAAATGTTAATTTGTTAAAATTTATTTTGTAATTTTCAAAACAAATCAAAATATGTTTGTGTAATAAATATTATAAAAAATTTTTAGAATATATATGTGATGTAGTTTCAATTTACAAAGAAAAACTTTAAAAATAAAATTTATTTACAAAATAAAATTTGTACCTCATAATATTCAATATGTTATATTTATTATAAATAAATAATATTTGAAATGTATCTATTAATTACAAATAAAACAATGTAATGTATTAAATTTAAAAAAAATTAAAAAATTTATTTTAAAAAATAAATTTATATATTATTATGATCATTTATATATTTTGAATAAAATAAAATAATAATTACTAGTAGAAAAATTTACTCTTGTATTTATATGGTAATCTATTTTGATTGAACATAATTAAATAAATAATTGCTTTTTTATGAAACATTAAAGGCATGTATTTATATGCACTACATTATATTTTGTTTGAATTTTGAAGTTTCTAAAAATTTTATTAATACCAAAAAATAATAGGTATAAATTTATTATAGACATTAATATTTTAATAAAAAAAGTATATAGACAAATAAAAACAATATTATCTATTTATGAATTATATTTTCATTTTTAACATAATTATAAAACCAAAATAATTTACAGATATGTCAATTTCATTTATTTATATGAGTATAATGATACTTATTTTAATATAAATATTAAAAAACAACTATTTAAATATAATAGAAGCTCATATATTTAATTCATAATTTCATTTTACGTATTAATATGCTTCACACACACACACACACGCACACATACACATAAACACACACACAAATATTTGTTTTAAATATAAAAAATTTATAATATTTTATAAATTGTGTACATTATTAAATATTTTATTTTAATTAAATTTACAAAATCAAAAATTTTAAATACATTTACACACACATAGACACACACACACACACATATATAATAGTTTCATGTGTAACATTAAAAATACATTATGTATATAGGTATATGTGTGTGTTTGTGTGGGTGTACAGTAATATATGCATGCATATAAGTATATACACACAACTTTGAAAATGTAGATACATATGTGAATATATACAAAAGTACAAAAATATGTATGTTGATATATAATGTATATTAATGTATATTAATGTAAAAATGTGTGTGTGGGTAGAGTAGTGTATATGCACTTATATATTTATGCATATATATGTAAATATCAACATTAATTTTGAGAAGAAAAATACTTGAGCACATAAATATTAACATGTTCCATAGTTTCTTAAGAGCAGGAGCAAAAAGTGACATTATTGCAAGATACAACAATTCTCCCATCTATAACACTTTGCCTCAAATTTTGATCAGAGTAATACTTGCAATGATAAAGGTTTATTCAGAACTAAATACCATGGTGTTACATTTTCAATTAATAGTATAATTTGATCAAATAAAAAAATCTATATAATATCTTCTTCAACAACTCTTCTATCTTCTTTTTCTAGTCTTGATAAACTATTTTCAATTTTGATTATATGTACATTTCTTATCTAATATCTCTAGTTCAAACTATTTTAATAGTAAAATCCATCAAATCAATCTAGGATTGACATCTTACGTTTTTATGAGATATTTGATTATAGAATATTAAGTATATACTATGACTTTGGTCCCCACTAAATATGATATTAATTTGCCAAGAGAAAAGATTGTTGATACACGTTCTTTCTCTATATTTGTGTAATTCAATTGGGCATTTTAGCGTGTGTTGTTACCATTGTATATGATAACTATTTATAAATATTTGTATAACTATATAAAACTCTTCATAATTATATTTAACTATATTTGTAACTTTGTAAACTATTTTTTTAACTATATTAATAACTATATATAACTATTTTTTAAACTATATAATATTTTATAACTATATGAGTAATTCTATTTAACTATATTTTTAACAAAATATATCATATTATAATAATATATAACTATATATAATTATATTTTACTATACGTATAACTATAAAAATATTATATATAACTATATCTTTAAATACAAACAAATTTATAACTATATGTATATAATTATATATAAATATTTGTATATCTATGTAATACTATATATAATTAAATATAACTATATTTGTATCTATGTAGACATATATGTATTCATATAATTAAATATATATATGTATTTATAACTTTGTATATATTTATGTATAACTACTTCAACTACTTGTATGAATATATTTATATATAATTATATGTTTAACTATATATAACTCTATTTTTTATTATATATACTATAGGTATAAGAACATATAAAGGTTGACCTCTCTCTCTAGTGACCATCTCTTGAGGTCTATTTATTCTTTTTATTTCTCTCATCAAATCTATTTACTGCCATACGACAAAGGGATTGAGATTTAGTGGAAGAAATGGGGTTTACGTTCACAAAGTTGTCCAGCAGGCTCCTTGCCAACAAAAAGATGTGGATTTTTATGGTAGGTCTTGATGCTGGATGAAAGAAAACCATTCTGTATAAGTTGAAGCTTGGTGAAATTATCACCACAATTCCTAATATTATCTTCAATGTAGAGACTGTTAAATACAAAAACATCAATTTCATTGTGTTAGATGTTAGGGGTCAAGACAAGATTCACCATTTCTAGAGGTATTACTTCCAAAAAACCCAAGCTCTCATATTTGTGGTGGACAACAATGATAAAGATTGAGTAGTTGAAGCCAAAGATGAGTTGCATAGGATGCTAAATGAGGAAAAGCTTCGTGATGCAGTTTTACTGGTATTTTCCAATAAGCAAAATCTTCTCAATGCGATGAATGAAGCTGAAATTACTGACAAGCTAGAAATTCAGTATTTTTTCCAACGTCATTGGCACATCCAGAGCACCTGTGTTACCTCTGCAGAGAGCCCCTACAATGGTCTTGATTGGATTACCAATTACATTGCCAGCAAATCATAAACAATTTTAGCAGGATTAGGCAAACTTTGTTGACATATCTGGATGTGGATGTAATTTTTACCTATTTTGCTTGAGTTTTGTTCTGTTATGTGGATGACATCATCTATTTCTAGGGGGATTCAAATTGTATTTATATTTATATATTGCACGCCAGAAATACAAGACTGCATTTACATTGTTCTGATCTGTTGTAAGTCAAACTTGTTTGTTTTCTGTTTTGTCTTTTTGCCTTTGGATCCCAAAGGTATAAAAACATATAACTATAAATAATTATCTTTGACTATATGTATAACTTTAAAATATTATACATAACTATAATTACAAATATAATTAACAACAAATATTTAAAATACATTTTTATATATTTGTATATAAAAATGTATTTTACCATATATATACCTATAGATAATTATATGTATACATATATAAAATTATATATATATATATATATATATATATATATATATATATATATATATATATCTATCTACATGTATAAATATAAGTATAACTATATGTGTAACTATATGTATGACCACATGTAACTATATTTATAGTTACATGTATAATAACATACAACATTATATTTAACTATATGTGTATAACAATATATTAATATTTATATAACTATATATACATATTTGTATAACTATATATCACTCTATATAATTAATTATACCTATATCACTAACTATGTATACATATATGTAAATTATATATATATTTATAACTTTATACATTTATGTATAACTATTTGTATAAATATATTTATATATAACTATATGTTTAAATATATAATAAATATTAATAGCTATATATACTATATGTATAATAACATATAACTATAAATAATTGTATCTTATTATATATATAACTATAAAAGTTTTATATATAACTATATTTAAATATATAATTTACATCTTATATTTAATATACATTTGTATATATTAGTATATAAAAATCTATTTTACTTTACTTATACATAAATAAATGTATAAATATATAAAATTATATGAATAAATATTTATATCATATATAAATTTTTATAACTATATATATCATATGTATAATAACATATAACTATAAATAATTCTATCTTACTATATGTATAACTATAAAAACTTTATACATAACTATATTTAAATATATAATTAATAACATATATTTAATATACATTTTTATATATCATTATAAAAAAATATATTTTAGTATATCCATACCAATACATAACTATATGTATAAATATATGAAATTATATGAAAAAATATATATACATATATGTATAAATATAAGTTTAACTATATGTGTAACTATATGAATAACCACAGGTAACTATAATTATAATTATATGTATAAAAACATACAACATAATCTTTAACTATATGTATATAACTATATATAAATATTTGTATAACTATAAAAAACTATATATAAATAAATATAACTTTATTTTTAATTATTTATACATATATGTAAATCTATATAAGTGTTTATAACTTTGTATATATTTATTTATATTTACTTATAACTACTTGTCTGCATATATCTATATATAATTATATGTTTAACTATATGTAACTATTTATAACTACATTTACTATATATACTAACATATAATTATATTTGGGATAATACTAATTTGTTGCATTAACTTGAAATAAAATGGCTAAAGATATAATATCAACAATATGTAAGCACATAGCATGAGAGTGTCCATTGATTAGGTTCATATATGGTATAATACAAATAAGGGTCATACTCTTACCTAACCACAGCCCTTGGGCCTCAGGCTCAAATATGAGCTTATGTATAATAAAAGATATAATATTTGATTTGTTTGTACTGAAAAAATTTTATTTTCTTTTATATAATTCTTCATTCTAACACTACACTCTCTATGTGCCTCTCTGTCCCTCTCTAATTCTTTCTATCACTGTCTTCCTCTTTTTTTAAGTGTGACACACTCGCTCTTATTATTTTCTTTCTTGATTTTCTTTCTTGCATGTTCTCTCTCTCTCTCTCTCTCTCGCTCTCTCCCCCTCTCTCCCTCTCTCTCCCTCTCTCTCTCTCCCTCTCTCTCCCTCTCTCTCTCTCTCTCTCCCTCTCTCTCTCTCTTCCTCTATCCCCCCTCTCTCTCTCTCCCTCTCTCTCCCTCTCTCACCCATCTCCTTCTCCCTTTCACGATTTCTCTTCCTCTCTCTCTCCCTCCTTCTCACTCCCTCTCCCCTATCTTTATCTCCCCCATCTCCCCATTTCTATGCCCTCTCTCTCTCCCCACCTTCTCTCTCTCTTTCAATCCCTCTCCTCCTTGAAACTTTATATGTCTTTCTTTTTTGCTTTCCTTTCTTGTGTATTATCATATTTTTCTTCCTTTATCTAGTATTACTATGATATATATTAATCTTTATCGTGCTAAAAATTACTTTATCTATTCATGTAGATTCTACAAATGCATTGCCTCGATATTCATGATATTTAATTTTTAAATATTCATCTATAAGTAATTTTATTTAATTATTTGTATATTTTGAAGTAGAATGTTTTATTCAAAATAATGATTGGGCATTATTTTTTTGTATATAAAATAGGGAAAAATGAGTTCAGATCATCAATGGATGTACAAAAGGTTTATTCATGGATTTTTGAATAAAGATTTTTTGACTGGGCTTGAAACTTTCATCATTTATGCATGTAGTCAATCGAGATTGATGGATGGAGAAATATTTAAGTATCCATGTAATCGTCACAAGTGTCACAATATTCCTTTTCGTGATGTAAACACTATGAGATACCATTTGGCTAAACATGGCTTTGTGCCAAATTATTTTGTTTGGATATATGATGGGGAAAGTACAATGGCTCTGAATATTGAGCAAAATGAGGGTACTGAATCATTTGCTTATAGGGAAGAATCATCAAACACATTGCATAAAATGATCACGGAAGCTGATGGTGCTGACTTCAATATGGATAACATGGATGAACCACCTAATCTTGAAGCTCAGAAATTTTATGAAATCCTTAAAGCTGCAGATAAAGAATTGTGGCCTGGTTGTAAAACACATTCGTAATTATCACTTGTAGCTCAACTTATGAGCATTAAGTTAGAAAATCATATGTCTGAGAAATTATTTGATCACGTGGTAAAACTTATGAAAGAGATTATTCCGGATAATAATTTGATCACTAATAACTTTTACAACACTAAGAAGTTACTATGAGGAATGGGTCTACTAGTGAAAAAATAGATTGTTGTTTAAATGGATGTATTCTATATTGGGGTGGTGATAGTGATTTAATTAGCTATAAGTTTTGTGATCATCCTCGATTTAAGAAGGCACCTTGTTTTGTAGATATGTGACAAAAATTAAAGATTGTCTATAAGAAGATATATTTTTTTTCATTAATTCCTCGATTAGAGAGACTATACGTATCAAATGCTACCGCAAATGATGTGAGGTGGCATTCTGAGCATGAGGTTGAAGAGGGGTAATGTGTCATCCATCAGATTCACTTGCTTGGAACCATTTTAATAATATACATCAATATTTTGTAGTAGAAAGTCGAAATGTGAAATTGGGTCTTTGAACTGATTGATTTCAGCCATTTAGGCAATCTGGACAATAGTATTCAACACGACCAGTGATAGTGATACCTTATAACTTGTCTCCGTGGTTGTGTATGAAGGAGCAATATATGTTTTTGTCAATATTGGTTCCAGGGCCAAAAAATCCATAAGATATGCTGGATATTTTAATACAACCTCTTATTGCAGAGTTAAATCATTTATGAGTTGTTTTCTTATAGCCTCTTATTATAGAGTTAAATCATATGTGGGCATCCCTTATGTCAATGGTAAGTGACTTTGTTGCATATTCAATATTGTATGTCTGGAGTCTATAAAATGATTCACATGCCCATATTGCATGGGAAATTTAGATACATTTACCCTCAAATTTAGTGGTAAATAGTCATGGTTTGATAATTATCGTAAGTTTCTGCCAACGAATCATCCATTTCAAAGAAATTGAACTGCATTTCGAAAGAATAAAACTATGATGATAGTTTCACCAGTAGTTCATTCAGGAGATGATATTATGATAGGGATTCAGAGGTTGGGTTTGAAGAAGGTAACTTAAAAGGATGCTTCTGAAAGTAATGGACCAATAGGAAAAATATTTGGCTGGAGGAAACGTAGTATATTTTGGGACTTACCATATTGGAAGTCCAATTTAATTCATCATAACTTTGATGTAATCCATATTGAAAAAAAATGTGGTTGATAGTGTTTTCAACACTGTCCTTAATGTAGATGGAAAAATAAAACAAACTTTAAAATCAAGACAAGAGCTGAATGATTACTGTCAGTGTCTTGAATTGAAATTGAATGAGGCAATAGGAAAATTTCCTAAAGCTTACTACACACTTGATAAGAAGGCAAGACACATATTGTATGAATTGGTTAAAAAATTGAAATTCCCTGATGCATATGTGTAAAATATGGGTAGATACGTGGATATGAAGAATCTTAAGTTATTTGGAATGAAAAGTCATGACTGTCATGTATTTATGCTAAGATTAATACCAATTACATTCCATGAAATACTTTCCCTAAGTGTTTGGAAGATCCTTATAGAACCTTGTTTATTTTTCAAATAGCTATCTACAAACATAATCAAAATAGATGACATGGTGAGGCTAGAAAATGACATTCCACTTATTATTTCTAAGCTTGAACGGATATTCCAACAGAGTTTTTTTTTTGACTCAATGGAGTATTTTCCGGTCCATTTGGCATATGAAGCAAGAATAGCAAAGCCAGTGCAATACATGTGGATGTATTTTTTTGAGAGGTAAATACATATAATTTGCCATGTTTTATTATTTTGTGCATAACGTGATATTGTAATTTAATATAATTGAAACATAGCATTGTGGTTGTAGGTATCTTCTTAAGTTGAAATTGAATATTAGAAACAAGGCAAAAGTTGAAGGTTAAATTTGCAATGCATATTTAGTAGAAGAAGCATCATCATTTTGTTCTTATTATTTTGAGGATCATGTCATTACAAAGAATAGAAATGTTCCACGGAATAATGAAGGTCATGTGATGGCAGAAGATGTGTTTGTGGACAAACTATCTATCTTCAAGCATCCTGGAAGAGAATTTGGAAGAGCAATGAAAAATGTATAACAGATGAATGGTACAAAGCAACTCGGTTGTATGTTTTACTTAATTGTGAGGAGGTTGCACTATATACTGAGTATGTATATCCAAAATGGTTGCATGTTTAATCATAGTTTAATTTTATCTTTAATAGGAATTATTAAAAATTTATATATATTTTTATCTGTCATTTTATATTTCTGCAGCATTTATGTTGAGTAGTTAAAATATAGGCAACCTGAAATTTCCAGCAATAATGTCGATTATATGTTTGAAATTGAATTTGTGAATTGGTTAAAAATTTTTGTGAGAATTATTAAGTTTTATATTTTTGAATTATTTAATTTATTTTTATTTTTTATTTGTTAATATCATTTTTTTAATTTATGTCACAGGCAATTGATCCTTCAAATGGAGATTCAAATATTTTCATTCAGAATCTAAGTAAAGACCCGTTTAGATATGTGACAACATATCCTCGGTATTTCATTAATAAATATAAATTTCATATAATCGGGCATGGTTCTTCTAAAACAACATTGAATAGTGGTGTATGCATTAAAGGCTCAGGTTATAGTGCAGATGAGATTATTTATTATGGTCAACTCAAAGAAATTATTGAGTTGGAGTATCCTAGACTCGAAAATAACAAATTTGTATTATTTAAGTGCGAGTGGTTTGATCCTACACGAAATGTGGGCACAAAGATTAATTCGAATTATAAGCTAGTGGATGTAACCATAAATGCAAATATAATTGATATGAGGCATTTATTATGGTAGTTCAAGTCACTCAAGTATATTATTGTACATATCCAAGTTTATCTCATGATAAGAGAGATAATTGGGTGATTTTAAAAATCAAAGCTCGATCAAAATTTGAAGTACCAACATCG
Source organism: Sapria himalayana (assembly GCA_029783825.1). NCBI lineage: Eukaryota > Viridiplantae > Streptophyta > Magnoliopsida > Malpighiales > Rafflesiaceae > Sapria > Sapria himalayana. The sequence continues at coordinate 99,897 of JAREIK010000987.1, read as the reverse complement.
CAAAAAAGAAGTGCATACTTAGATATTACACCGGCATTCCAGGAAGATGACATAAATAATATTGAGCCTATGAATGTAGATGAAGATCCATGAAATTTTTGTGATTCAAATGGTGGCATAATAGAAATTGAAGATGAACAATTTCTATATAGAGATGAGTTCGAACTTCAATCGTAATCAGACAAAATATAAGAAGATCCATTAGGGGATGATAGTGATTCTGATAATTAAATGTTTATAATTTTATTATAATATTAAACTATTAAATAATTTTTATATTTTGTAGAAATCTATCGGTGTGTTTTATTCAAAAATACATGCTTGTTTATCATATCTCTATTATTTGTTCTATGTTTTATTTTGTACAGCAGATGGCACCTAAAGGATGTGGCCATGGTGAAGGTGGACGTGGACATTAAATGAACCAAATTCATCTAGTATGTTACATCATGTTGCAGAATCAGTACCATCTCATAGCCACCAAATCCAGACTTCAACATCACAATTATCATCTTCATTTCTATCACCATCACTATCATTGAGACCTCTACTATCACCTTTATGAGATTTAAGCTTACAACTCATTGTGCTTCCTGCACACACTTTTGATCCATCTCTATCTTCTACACCATATTTTACGCTGATGTTCCCTCATTTACAAAACCAACAACTTTATCAAATGCTATACCTTTCTCTGTAGTCAGTGTAAAGTTGGAAATTGAGATTGTCGATGGGAGGTAAAAGAAATATGTAAAAATGACTTGAAAAAAAAATTTTGATGTTACTGTTAGTTGTTTTTTTATTGTTATGATTTGCTTGTTTTCATTGTTATTTATTTATTTGTATAGTTTTATTTCATCTCACATGTGTTCTACTATAATTACAATGTCTTTCAAGAAAATGGTTGATTCTCAAGCATTCTCCAGGAAGAAAATTTTTGAATCGACATAAGAGTCATATTTTAATGACATTCAGGTAGAAATAACAGAATAAAAGTATTGCAAAATAATTATCTAATTACTTAACTATTATATTGGTTATTATTCAAGCAGTAAATAATTATGTTATTGTTGTTAATATAAATTCTTTTGTGATTTTTCTATATATAGAATTAGTGCACATGGGCACCCAAATTTGATGGAAAGATAAAGTCATTATGAAGAATCAAAGCTGCTCAATGGTATTCTGATTTTGTCCATAAATTGAAGAATATTAAAGAAATGCCTGATTTTATATCCGAGGATGACAGGCCCGAGTGGCTTAATTATTGGGAGGAGCCATATGTGAAGAAAAAAGATCAGATATTAACAGCAAAAATCAACGAAGTGAGGTAGCTGGACTAGGTACAAGAATCTATTGACACACAGGAGGGTCAAAGTCGAGCATTGAGCATGATCTAGATTTGATGCAATTTTGAAATTCTAAACATTTATATATTTTGTGGTTGTCCTAATAGTCCAATAAATCAAATCTCAGCATGGTTTTATTAATTTTGTTAAATTTTTTGATGATTTATTTTTTTATGAGTTAATAAAAATATATTCTAGGCTGGAGAATTGGATCGAGGTCCAAATTTTTATGAGATTTTAAGGAAGATGCATAAATTAAATAGTATGTTGAAAACAAGTCTCAGATGATTGTTGTAAGAATATGTGATATTAATTAGATTTTATAAACCTATAGTACATTATGAAAATTGTTTGGAATGCAAAATATTTATTTTTTTTTATATATCTAGAATAGTTTTTTTCTCTATTTTATTTTAGGATCTAATGGAGGAACGTGTGACAGCTACTCATCAACAAGTTGAGGGTTCTATGGATTTTCAACCAATTGACTATGATCCAATTTATTTGGAGACATAGGAGGTCAAAAGAAGCAGCGAGTGTATGGAATCAGCTCTAAGAGAATGACATTTTATTGTAGTAGTTGTGCTTTTAATTCATCTATCTCAGCAATGGTGGATGAGGTGGTCGAACAACAATCACTAGAAACAAATGAATGTATTGTAGTTATAGAGACCGAAATGAAAAAGAAGGATGCGCAGATATCTCATATGAAGGAAGAAATATATGATATTAAGAACATAAAGATGAGAAGTATACTAATTTGATGGAAGAAATGCAAGAAATTAAAGAAATGAATAATGAGATGAAAGAAATTAAGAATGTAATGTAACAATAGATGTCCTATATGGAGTCACAGTTAGCGGCATTGGTGCAACAGATAGCATTTCGAGATCCAGCTGTGAAACCTCACAGGAGAGGCTAGCATTCCCTACAAATTATGAGGATGATTTCGTCTGAGAATTATTTCTGAACTGTTATTTATTTTTGTCTATGTGTAGCAAATAATTATGATATTTTTTTGCAGGTTTCAATTTTTTTTATTTTGGTTTTTTTTCTTTGCTTTTCCAATTAACCTAATTATGATTCTTTGCAAGACACATTATGTGAGACACAAGAAAAAATTCTAATTCAAATCATTCAGACATTACCATTGTCCTTCTAATACATGGGTCCCATATTACTGATGTTAGCTTTATCAAAAGGAGGCCTAGCTTATCTTATCTTTATTATTCTTAAAACATTTTATTTTTTCACACACACACACTCTCTCTAAACATAATTGTTGTACATCTTTTGGATTTTCGTTGAAGCTGTATGACAATCAATTTTAATTTGTGTTTGTTCATGTCTATAATAATTTTTTTTATATATCTGTGAATATGTTCTAGTGTCTTCGAATTTTTTGGCTATAGTTTTAGCCAATTATAGGTATGTAAAAGACTATTTTTAGCAGTGGTGGTGGTGGCACCAGTGGGAGTGACGGCAGAGGCAGCAGTAGCTGCAGTAGTGATAGTGGCTACAGCAGCTGCAACAGTGGCATCATCGGCATAATGGTAGCGGCGGGAGTGGCGGGAGCGGAGGTAGTAGCAGCAACAATGCCAGTGGCGGTGGCAGCAGCAATAACGGTAATGACTACAGCGGAGGCAACAGCGGCATCAGTGGCAGTGGCGGTAATGAGGGTGGCAGATGCATCAGCGGAAGCAGCGATAGCAGTGGTAGTAGCAGCAGCACCAGCAATGGCAACAACAGTAGTAGTGACTACAACACCGGTAGTTGTGACAGCACAAGCAGTAGTGGCAGTAGTGGTAGCAACAGAAGTAGTAGAGGCAAGAGTAGCAGCGGCAGGGGCAGCAGTAGTAGCATCAAGATTGGCTATGACAGTAGAAGCAGCAACAACAACAACAAATGTAGTCGGTATATACATACGTATATACCGATTATATACGTATGTATATAGTCGGTATATACGTACGCATAATACTATAGTATTTTTAATACATATATAATGAGTATATATGTACTCAGTATATATGTACACATAATACTATAGTTTATATGTCCATATACTATAGTAATATATGTACGAGTGAAATTTAGTATATATGTACATATTTACTACAGTAATAGATATTTATAAAAACATAGTTTTTTTATTTAATTTGATTTGATTGAGTGGTTTATATTTTTTACCGATATAGTACCACATTGTTTACCATATGAAGCATGTATAAGTGAAGGGATTTTTCAATAGACATGACACACCGTGAATCGGACAGCTATTTCACAGCAGAAAGTTGGTGCCGAGGGAGTAGAGGGAGAGAAAACAACATCAATGCATGGATTGATTATACTTTATGCACTATCAGTAGATACATTGATTATTAAGATATAATAAAATTTTGTTATTTTTTTGTTTTAATTATATAAAATATTGTATTAGAATAAGATATTAAATGAATTTTTTTTTGTTTAAATTAAAATGTTCATTTATAGTTTTAGTTTTTATTCAATTTAATTTAATAATATTATATTATTAATTAAATTTTAGTCGAAGCTGTATGACAATCAACTTTAATTTGCATTTGTTCATGTCTATAATAACTATTTTTATATATTTGTGAATATCTTTGTGTGTCTCCAAATTTTTTGGGTAGAGTTTTAGCCTATTATAGGTTTGTAAAAGCCTATTATCAGTAGTGGTAGTAGCGGTGGTAGTGAAGTGGCTGCAGTGGCAATAGAAGTGGTAGCGGGGCAGCGGCATCAGCGGTTGCTGTGGTGGCTGTGGCAATAGTGGCAGGAGTGGCAGCAATAGTGGGAGCAGCAGCAATGACACCAAATGTGGTATATACGTACGTATATAGTTAGTATATACGTCCATATAATACTATAGTATTTTATGTACATATAATATATACTGAGTAAATATGTACCTAGTATATATGTATGCATAATACTATAGTTTATATGTACATATACTACAGGTAATATATGTACGAGTCAAATGCTAGTATATATATACATATTTACTGTAGTAATAAATATTTACAAAACATAGTTTTTTTTAATTTATTTTGATTTGATTGAGTAGTATAAATTTCTTACAGATATGATACCACATTGTTTCCCATACGAAGCTTGTATAAGTGTAGGGATTTTTCAACAGACATGAAGTACCATGATTCATGCAACTTTTTTGCAACAGAAAGTTGGTGATCAGAGGAGCAGAGGGAGAGAAAGCAATGGCAATGCATGGATAGATTATACTTTATGCACATCCGGTAGATACATTGATTAATAAGATATAATATAATTTTATTATTTTGTTATTTTAGTTATTTAAAATACTGTATACAAATAAGTTATTAAATATATTTTTTTTGTTTAATTTAAAATTTTCATTTATAGTTTCTATTTTTATTCAATTTAATATAAAAATATTAAATTATTTAATTAAAATTTTGTTGAAGCTGTATACCAATCAACTTTAATTTATGTTTGTTCTTGTCTATAATATTTGTTTTTATATATTTGTGAATATGTTTGCGTGTCTCTGAATTTTTTGGGTAGAGTTTTAGCATATTATAGGTATGTAAAAGCCTATTATTAGTAGTAGTAGCAGCGGTAGTGGTGACAGTAGTGGTAATGATGGCAGTGACAGTGGCGGTAGCAGAATGGGTGATGGCAATTACGATAGCTATGGCAGTGACTGTGGCGGCAGCAGTGGTATTGATGGCAGCGGCAGCGGCGGCAACAGAATGGGTGATGGCAACTATGACAGCTATGGCAGTGACAGCGGCGACAGCAATGGCTATGGTAGTGATAGCGGTGACCATGGTGACTGTGGCAGCTACAACGGCGGCAACGCCACTGACGGCGATGACATCTGTGGCAATAGTATTGGTGGCAGTGACTACGGTTGTGACTGTGGTGGCAGCAGCGGTGGTGGCATCGGTGATAGTAGTAGTGGTGACAGTAGTGGTAGCAGAGGAAGCAGCGGCAATGACATCGGTGGGAGCGGCAGTAGCAAAGGTAGCGGTAATGATGATAGTGGTGGTAGTAGTGGCAGTAGCGGCAGAGGTGACCTTGGTGGCAGTGGCAGCAGCAACAGTGGCGGCAGCGGCCGCAACACCATCTGCGGGTGCAACGGCGACCGCCACTAAATCAGACAGCGGTGGCGGCAGCGATGGCAGCATCGGCAGCATCTGTAGCAGTGGCAGCAGCAGAGGCAACGATGGTAGTAGAGGCAGCAATGGTAGTGGCAGTAGTAGTAGTGGCATTGGCAATGACAGTAGTAGTGGCAAGAGTGGCAACGACAGTAGGAACAACAGCAACAGCAACAAATGCAGTATATACATACGAATAAAGTCCGTATGTACGTACATATAATACTATAGTATTTTATGTACGTATATACTGAGTATATTTGTACTAAGTATATATGTACACATAATACATTAGTTTTTATGTACACATACTGGAAATGCTAGAATATATTTACATATATACTGCATGATTATATATTTATCAAAATATAATAATTTTTTTATTTTAATTTGACAAAGTGGTTTAATTTTTTTAGAGATATGATACTGCATTGTTTCTTATACAAAGCTTGTATAAGTGATGAGTTTTTATACAAGACATTACGTGCCATGACTCATCAACCTTGTCGCACTAGAAAAATGGTGATCGGTGGGGCAGAGGGAGAGAAAGCAACGTCAATGAATAGATTTATTATACTTTATCCACTGTCGGTAGAAACATTGATGAATAAGATGTAATGAAATTTCATTATTTTTAGTTTCAATTATGTAAAATATTGAAGTAGAATAAGTTATTAAATGATCTTATTTTTTGTTTATTATAAATTATTTATAGTTTCTTTTTATATTCAATTTGATATAAAATATTTAAATTATTTAATTTATAAATTTTAAAATAAATTAAATTCTCAAAAAAGTTTTGAAATTAAAATAGCTAGGGAAAAATCTCTTGATAAATTAGCAAGGGAAAAATCCCTTGCTATAAGCTATGGAAAATTCCCTAACTAATTTAGCAAGGGAAATCTTTATTTTAGCAATGAATTTTCCGTCACTAAATTTATTTATCTAGGGACTATTTCTGTCACTAAGATTTAGCGACCAGCACTTTACCTTGGGAAATCTTCCGTCGTTATTTTTTTTAGTGACGGAAAATCTAAATTAACATGCTAATTTAGATAGGTAAAATATTTTTTTTAGCTAGTGATTTTTCAATCACTAAATATTTAGCTAGAGGCACATTCCCTCGCTAAATTTTAGTAAACAACACTTAAAATAGGGAAATTATCCATTATTAATCTGTCGCTATATCCCTTTTAGCGATGGAAAATGGCCATTTAGCTACGCGAATTGTCCCTAGCTATATGAGATTTTTCTTGGAGTGAAATATAAGTTAATGTGGTTATACATTTTGTTACACATATAGTTAAACCTATATATATACACATGTACGTTTATTTATTTGTTAATTTAATTTTATATATTTATAGATATAGTAATGTATAGGTATAGATATACTAAAATACTTTTTTATATACTACTATTTACAAATATATATTTTTTATAAGCTGCAAATAAAATATTTAAATATAATTATGCATAAAACTTTTAAAGTTATACACTTAGTAAGATACGATTATTTATAGTTATATATTATTCTACATACAATATATATAGTTATAAATAGTTGTGTATACTTAAACATATAGTTATATATATATATATTCATACAAGTAGTTATAAGTAGTTATAAATAAATATAAACAACGTTATAAAATTTTTTTTTGCTTTAATTATATTAATACATTAATGTATATATAGTTACAAATATAGTTATATATAATTATATATACATATATTTATTTATACAAATATTTATATATAGTTATACACATATAGTTTTAAAATTATGTTATATGTTGTAATTATAAATATAGTTATACGTGGTTATACATTTAGATACACATATAGTTAAACGTATGTTTATATATTTGTTAATTTTTTTTATATATTTATAGATATAGTAATGTATAGGTATAGATATAGTAAAATACTTTTTTATATACTACTATATACAAAAATATATTAAATATAAGCTGTAAATTTAATATTTAAATATAATTATGCTTCAAACTTTTAAAGTTATACACATGATAAGATACAATTATTTATAGTTATATATTATTTTACTTATAATATATAAAGTTATAAATAGTTATATATAATTAAAACATATAGTTATATATAGATTTATTCATACAAGTAGCTATAAGCAGTTATACAAAAATATAAACAATGTTATAAAAAAATTTTTTGCTTTAATTTTATATTAATACATAAATGTATATATATTTACAAATATAGTTATATATAATAATATAGATATTTTTTTAGTTATACAAATATATATATATACTTATACATATATAGTTTAAAAAAATGTTGTATGTTGTTATACATGTAATTATAAATATAGTTACGAGTGGTTATACATTTAGTAACACATATAATTAAACATATATTTATACATGTATGTTTATATATTTTTTAATTTAATTTTATATATTTATACATATAGTAATGTATAGGTATAGATATACTAAAATACTTTTTTATATACTACTATTTACAAATATATATTAAATATAAGCTGTAAATTTAATATTTAAATACAATTATCCATAAACTTTTAATAATATACACATAGTAAGATACAATTATTTGTAGTTATATATTATTTTACATATAATATATATAGTTACACATATAGTTAAATGTATATTTATACATGTAGGTTTTTATATGTTTTAATTTAATTTTTTATACATATAGTTATGTATTGGTATAGATATACTAAAATACTTTTTTATATACTACTATATACAAATATATATTAAATATAAGCTGTAAATTTAATATTTAAATATAATTATAAATAAAACTTTTAAAGTTATACACATAGTAAGATACAATTATTTATAGTTATATATTATTTTACATATAATATATATAATTATAAATAGTTATATATAATTAAACAAATATTTATATATAGATATATCTATACAAGTAGTGATAAGTAGTTATACATAAATAAATACAATGATATAAACAGATATTTTAATTCAATTATATGAATACATATATGTATATAGTGTTAGAAATATAGTTAAATTTAATTATATAGTGTTACATATTTATACAAATATTTATATATATTTATACACATATAGTTATAAATATGTATGTTGTTAAAGATATAATTATATTTAACATTTATATAGGTATACATTTAGTAAAATATAATTATATATAGTTATATATTAGTATACATATAGTATATATTTTTTAGAAATATAGTTATATAGAATTATACATATAGTTATACATTATTATATAGTTACAAATTAGTTATATAAAGTTATAAATATAGTTATAAAAGTAGTTTATTTTATTATAAATATAGTTTAAAATACTTTTATATAAAATGGTATATGATTATATAATTGAATACGTGAATCTACATAATATTTGAGAATAAAATAATTTTATAAATGTTACTTAAATATTATTATATTTATATATAACACTTTTAGAAATAATATATAGTATATATTTCAAATTTATTTTAACATTATAAATATTCTATATTTATATAAAAAATAATATGTAATATAAATATTGTCAAAAGTGTATAATCATTTAATATTACATTATTGTTATATAAGAAAATATATAAATGGATAGTTTAATATAAATTTTGTAATGTTATTTATAAACATTAATACATATGTATAAATATTTATATATAATTTTATATGTTTATATAAATATATCAATGTGTATTTAAAATGTAATACATTTATATATATTAAAGTATAGACATTTATGCATAATTTCATTCGATTATATAAATGTATAAAAGTTTATATATACTATTATAGACATTTAAATTTAATATTAAATAAAAGTTTTAATTAACATAAATCATTATATATATTAAAGTATAGACATTTATACATAATGTCATATGATTATATAAATATAAACCATTAATATTAAGATTATTCGAATGCAAACATCATGTAATTGAAATCAAAATCACTAAAACCCTAAAAATATAAATAGTAGATGAATAAATTTTAAAAAATAAAAAATTATAGATTAATTAATTGTATTGAGTCAAAATCATATTAGATTAAATTAAATTGAAGCAAAATTTAAGAAATTAGGAGGAGAAAAAAAAACCTAATACCAGAATATACTGAAATAATGAATTTCTGAATGTCTATATATAATTCAGAGAGACGGAGATGTGTATTAGATATTTGAAGGAGAAGAACAAAGAAAAACTTACCTAAATTTAGAAGAAATATAAAATTTTTTTTATTTCGTGCTTACAATCGGCTCTGTTTTGGAAAAACAATGGAGTTTCGATGATTCTTGGTTATAATGACTTAGCATATGATTTTTAAATCAAAATTTTAATACATTGAATTACTGACCTAAATTATGGTCAACAAACGGTCGATGTAAAAAATCTATAAGTATATGGTAATACACTTTTGTTCGTTAAATGGTGGGTAATTAGTCGGTAATTTCTATTCGCTATTTCCATCCTAATTTACTGACAATTTCCAACCAAAATCATTTTGGTCAGAAGTTATGGTCAGTATTCGGTAGTGAAATGGTTAGTAATTATAGACCTAAATATTTGGTCGGTAGTTTGGTCGAAAATTATAACCTTAAAAATAGATTGGATAACCACTATACCGACCATTTTTAAAGGTTATATATTTTTGGTCGTTAAATGGTCGGTAATCTTTCGAGAATGTTTTTCTCTAATTCCCTTTTTATTTACAGACCATATTACCGACCAAATATATTTGGTCAGTAATATATGGTCATTATTTGGTCAGGAATTTTGTTGGAAGGTTTTTCTCCAATGTGCCTTTTCAAATCTGTAAATTAATCGTGAATTAGTCAGTAATTACCGGCCTATATATTTGATCAGTAAATAGTCGGTATGTACGAAGCTATAAATAATTTGAAAAAAGACTATACCGACCAAGTATAATTCTAGGTTGTTAAATGATCGATAATATATTTGATAACCACTCTACACATTGATTATGGACCAAAAATATTTGATTGGTAATTATGGTCGGTCTTTGGTCGGTAAATTTTTTTTGAATCTCTTTTTTGGTCGCTAACTGGTCGTATTTTGTACAACAATTAGCGATCGAATTTTTTGGTCAGTATTTTGGTAGGTATTATTGTAATTTTTAGTAGTGATAACATCGGTCACTAGTTTTTTTATTGCTGAATATTACAGACCATACCCATTAATCCCAAGCCTTTTCTTAACAACATGATTGTGAAGATAGTCATTGTAAAACTCAAGTGGGGAATGGAATACATAGGTGGGCTACCATGTGTTATTTTCTTGTGCATTGCATTTTTATCTCTTTTTTTTGGTTTCTTTCAAGTTTCTTTGCTTCGTTGGATTCCTATATGAACCTACAGGTGTGCAAAAATTCAAAACCATGCAGCCTGTTGTCATTTCAACTTCTATTTCTATTTTGTTTGGTACTTTCTAACTTTCTTATAATTAACCAAGGACTGATGCGTGAAACTAGGAAAAACAAAATATGATGTTGATGAGCAGTTTACTAGAAATCTTGGAAAAATCTTGATATTATAATTTAAAAATAAGCTGATGATTATCTTGTTATGTGAAATTTTTAGCAAATGGCAGTTGGTGTTGCAAGTGCTACTCTATCTATTTATCAGTAGCATAGTATTTTGTTCTTTATTAGTTGTACATGTAGTATGTTATGCTCCATATGCAAGTGTAACAATGTTATCTATCTACGTGGAATACCAGAGAAAAATAACTAGAAGATGTTGGCCATGGAGGGACATGCTCAGGTGTTAGAGCAGTATGCAGTTCTTGAGGAGCTAGGGGAAAGAAAACAATATCAATTTCATAGATAGATTAAACTTTATGCACTGTCATTAGATACATTGATGCAGAATAAGATGTAATCAAGTTTTTTTATGTTTCTATTTTAACTGTTTAACATATTGTATCAAATTATTTTATTAATTGATTTCATTTTTTCTAAATTATAAATAATGGTTTATAATTTATGTTATTAATAAATTTTATATAAAATTTTTAAAATATGTAATTAAATTTTATGTAAAAATTTAAAAATATGAAATAATTTTGGAATGAAAATTGCTAGGAATTTTTTTTTCCTCACTAATTTAGCTAAGGAATTTTCCCTCGCTATTTTAGCTAGGGATTTTTTTCATGCTAATTTAGCTAGGGAATATTTTCCTTGTAAATTTTTAGCGACAAGCACTATAGCTTGGGAAATGTTCCGTCATTATTCCATCGTCATATACAATTTAGCGACGAAAAAAAAAATTTAGCTAGGGGATTTCCTTAGCTATTTGTGATTTTTCTTATTGTGTGTCTATCTTTCTATCTGTTATTCTTTCTATGTTTCTATCTACTTATCATTATATCTACCTATCTATAAATCTATCTATATTTATGTCGATATTTATATATGTTTGTATGTCTATTTGGTAATCTATCTATGTGTCAATCTATGTATTTTTCTATCTATCTATATATCAATCTATCTATTTGTCTATCTATCTATCTATCTTTCTTTCTATCAACTATTTATCTGTCATAATATGTATTTATAAATGTGTCTTTCATTTTATCTATCAATCGGTTAATCTATTTATCTATAAATATGTCTATCTATCTATATATCTATATATCAATCTATCTATCTATATTTCTATCTATATGTCTATTTGTAAATTTACCTATGTGTCTATTTGTTTATCTATGCATCTCCTTATCTATCTATCTGTCTATAAACTTATTTGCCTATAAGTATGTCTATCTATCTATCTATCTATTAGTCTGTCTATCTTTATATGTGTCTATGTGTCTATATGTCTATCTATCTATCTATTTATCTGTCAATCTATAAACATGTCTATCTATCTACCAATCAATCTATCTATCTATTTATCTAACTATCTATCTATTTTTAATTGTGTCTATTTTTCTATCAATCAATCATTCTATCTATCTATCTATTTTCTATGTATCAATCTATCTAACTATCTGACTATATGATGATCTAACTATCTAATTATCTATCTATCTATCTATTTATCTTTCTCTCTATCTATTTATCAATATATCAATCTATCAATCCATCAATATATCTTGTCGATCTTCCTATTTATTTACATATCTATCTATCTATATATGTGTCTATCTAACTATCTATCTATTTATCTCTCTATTTGTCTATCTATCTATCTTTCCTATATGTCTATCTATATATAGGTCTATCTATCTATCTTTCCTATATGTCTATCTATATATAGGTCTATCTATCTATCAATTTATCAATATATCTATCTATTTTTGTTTCTATGTATCTATCTATCTATATATCTATCTATATCTCTCTAACTAACTAACTAACTATCTATCTATCTATCTATGTATCTTATACATACCTCTATAAATCTATCTATCTATTAATTTATCTATCTATTTATTTATCTATATATATATATATCAATATATCAATATATCAATATATCAATATATCATTCTATATGTCTATCTATCAATATTTTTATCTATCTAACTATCTACATAACTTTATCTATTTATTTTGATCTATCTATTTATCTCTCTTTCTGTCTATCTTTCTATTTGTATATCTATTTATCTCTCTAACTGTCTATCTATCTATTTTTCTATTTGTCTATTTGTCTCTCTATCATTCTGTCTATCTATCTATCTATATGCGTATCTACTTAACTCCATATCTTTCTATCTATCTAACTATCAATCTATGTATCAATCTATCTATCTGTATTTCTATCTATGTATCTATCTATCTGTCTATCTATCTATCTATATATTTATCTATCTAACTGTCAATCTATTTAAATGTCTAAATGTCTATTTGTCTATCTATTTAAATGTCTCTCTATCTATCGGTCTATCTATTTATCTATCAATCTATCTATCTAGGTATCTTTCTATAAATAAGTCTATCCATCTATATATCTAATTGTCTATCTATCTATATATTTGTCTATCTATCTATTTATATATATATATATATCTATCTATCTGTATGTCTATCTATCTATCTTCCTTTCTATCTATCTATCTATCTATCTATCTATCTATATGTCTATCTATCTAACTATCAATCTATCTATCTATCTGCCAATTTATCTATCTATCTATCTATTTGTCTATCTATTTAACTATTTTTCTGCCTATCTTTCTATCTATCTATATATTTATCTAAATATTTTTATATCAATCTTTATGTCAATCTATATATCTATATGTCAAATATATATATGTTTATCTATTTATCTATCTGTATGTCTATCTTGTGTCAGCCTATCTATCTATCCATCTAAATATCTTTTTGTCTATCTATCTATTTGTATATCTAGATATCAAAATATTTATCTATCTAGCTATCTATCTATCTTATATATATCAATCTATCTATTTGTGAATTTGGCTATATGTCTTTTTATCTATCTATATATCTATCTATCTATTTTCTGTCTAACTATCTATCTATCTTTAAATCAATCTATCTATTTGTATATATATAACACATATTTATCTATCAATCTATCTATGTTTTTATCTGTCTATCTATCTATCATCTATCTATCTATTTGTCTATCTATCTATCATTTTATTTGTCCATCTGTCTATGTTTACTTTGATCTAACTATCAATTTGTTTATTTATCATCTTTTCTATCTATCCATTTATCAATCAATCAATATATCTATCTATATGTCTATCTTTTGGTCTATCTATTAATCTACAGTGTGTCTATCTGTTTATCTATCTATCTATCAATCTATCTATCTGCTAATTTATCAATAAGTCAAAATGTCAATGTGTCTATCTTTTTATCTATCTATTTGTATATATATATATACTTATATATGTGTCTATGTGCATATCTAACTATGTGTATATCTATCTTTCTAACTATATTTATATCTATATATCTTTCTATCTGCCTATCTAACAACTATATCTCTATCTATCTATCTATCTATCTATGTATCGACATGTCTATATGTCAATCTTTTAATATGTAAATTTATCAATCTTACTATCTCTCTATATGTATATCTATTTATTTGTGTATCTATTTGGCTATCTATCTCTTTGTCTATCTATTTATCTAAAAATATATCAATCTGTCAATCTATCTACCAATCTATTTGTCTATATATTTATGTGTCTATTTGTCTATGTCTATCTATGTATCTATATATCTATATATCTTTTCAATCTGTCTATGTGTCAATATTTCTATCTATCTATCTAGCCGACTCTCTATTTATTTGTCTATCTATTTATCTATATAATTATCTATCTATCTATCTATCTATATTTCTATCTATCTATCTATATGTCTATTTATCTATCTATTTATATGTTTATCTATATATCTATCTAACTTTCTATCTGAGTCTATATATATATATATATCTGTCTAACTTTATATTTGTCTTTTTGTCTAACTATCTATTTGTCTGTCTATCTATCTATCTATCTATCAATATATCTCTCTTTATTTATATCTATCTTTCTATCTCACTATCTATTTGTCTCACTATCTACATATCTATTTGTCTATCTATGTGTTTATTTGTCTATCTGTCTATCTGTCTATCTATCTATCTATTTGTCTATCTATCTGTCTATCTATTTATCTATTTATCTGTCTATCTATTTATCTATCTATCTATTTATCTATCTATCTATCTATCTTTTTATCTATTTATCTATCATTCTATATACCTATCTACCTATCTATTTTGCGATCTGTCTATTTATCTATGTGTTTACTATTTTTGTATCTATCTATCTTTCTATTTTTCTGCCTATACATCTATCTATCTATATATCTATTTATCTGCTTATCTATCTATCTCTCTATTTGTCTATGTGTGTATCAATCTATATCTCTAATTGTCTTCATTTCTACCTATGTATCTATCTATCTATCTATTTATCAGTCAATCTATCAATATGTCTATCTATCTATTTGTCTATCTATTTATTCATTTTTCTATCTACTTTTTGGCCTGTCTATCTATTTGTCTATTTGTCTATCTATCTAATTCTTTATCTATCAATCGGTCAACCTATCAATCTATAAAACTATCAGCATGTCTATCTATATTTCTATCTATTTGTCTATTTGTTATCTATCTCTTCATCTATCTATTTTTATATCTATGTTTCTATATTACTATCTATCTAACTTTCAATTTATTTATCTATCTAACTATTTAATTATCTATATGTCTATTAGTATATCTTTCTATCTCCCTATCTATCTATTTATCTATTTCTCTAACTTTTTAACTATTGATCTAACTATCTTACTACCTATATACCTATCAATTTGTCTATTTGTCAATCTATATATGTGTTTATCTATCTATCTGTCTATCTATATATCTACCTATTGGTTTATGTGTCTATCTATTTATCTATCTATCTAGTTATTTTTATATTTTTGTCTATTTATTTATCTATCGATGTATCAATCTTCCTATCCATTTGTATTTTAATCTTTCTATCTATCTTTTTATCTACCAATTAGTCTATTAGTCTATTTGTATATTTGTCTATCTATCTATCTATAAATCTGTCTATCTGTAAATCTATATATCTATAAATCTATCTATCTTTCAATCTATCAATTTGTAAATATATGAATCTATCAATCTATCAATCTGTCTATCTGTTTATCTGCCAATTTTTCTATATATCTACCTATATATGTGTCTATCTATTTTTCAAAACTATGTGTGCATATATCTATCTATATATCTAACTATCTAAGTTTCTTTCTCTCTATCTAAATTTATATCTCTCTATCTAGCTTTATATCTTTTTATCTTTTTATCTATCTATCTATCTACATATCTATCTGTCAATCTAATAATATGTAAATATATAAATCTTTCTATCTTTCTATCTGTCAATTTGTTTATCTATCTATCTATTTATATTTCTATCTATTGATCTATCTGTTTATCTATCTATCTATGTTTTTGTCTATCATTCTATTAGTCTATCTGTCTATCTATCACTCAATCAATCAATCAATCAATCAATCTCTCTATATGTCTTTATGTCTACCTATCTAACTATCTATGTTTCTACCGATCTATTTATATATGTATCCATCTTTCTATTTTTCTATGTGTCTATGTTTCTATCTATCAAGTTGTCTATCCATCTTTTTATCTTTCTATCTATATGTCGATCAATCAATCAATCAATCAATCAATCTATCTGTCTATATCTCTATCTTTTTATTTGTCTACATGTCTAAATATCAATCTATAAATATGTTAATCTATCAATATGTCAGTCTCTCAATCTACCTATCTATCTTTTTTTCTGTCTATCTAATTATCTATCTATCTCTATATATATTTATCAGTCTATATCCCTATCTATGCATCTATCTATCTATTTATTTGTCAATATACCAATATGTATATTTATCTATCTGTCTTTCTATCTTTATGTAAATCTATCTATCTTTCTATCTAATATACTTTATATTTATTTTTCTATCTATCTATATATCAGTCTATATACTACAAGAAAACCCTGATATAGCTAGGGACAATTTCCTAGGAAAATGGGCATTTTCGTCACTAAATGGGATATAACAACGGATTAATGATGGATTAATGATGGATTGGTTCCTTATCTAAAGTGCTCGTTGCTAAATTTAGTGAGTGAAATTGTCCCTAGCTAAAAATTTGGCAACGGAAAAATCCCTAATTAAAAAAATAATTTTCCTAGCAAAATTAGCAAACTAATTGAGATTTTTCATCGCTAAATGGATATAACGACTGACGCTTTCCTAAGCTAAAGTGCTCAATGCTAAATATTAGTGACGGAAATAATTCCTAGCTAAAAAAATTTAGCGACGGAAATAATTCCTAGCTAGAAAAATTTAGCGACGGAAATAATTCATAGCTAAAAAAATTTAGCGACGGAAAAATCCCTTTAAAGAATAATTTCTACCGTTGCCGTTGCTGTCGTTGTTGCCGCTACTGCCATTGCTACTATAGCTGCCACTGCCGCCGCTGGCCCTACTGCGGCCGCTGTGCTGCCGCCGCCACTGCTCTGCTGGCGTCACTGCCGCCATTGCAGCCATAGCCGTCGCTGCCGCCATAGCCGTCGTTGCCACAACTACCACTACTACCGCTACTGCCACTGCTACTACTGCTGTTAATAAAAGTATGGTGGGCAATAATGCTCGACTGATGAATTTGAGATTGAGCGAGTTTTTGATGAGGCGGTGAGCTGCCTCTCCCAAAATAGGACTAAATATTCCTCATCGACCAAAATTACACGGCACTACATGAGCATCATCATCATCATCATTCTAAGACCTAGTACAATTAGAACCAATCATTACACAATCTATGACAAAAAAACTTATTTATTCATACGTTCGCTTTGTACCATGTGATAATTGCATCTCAATACAATTACTAAGATTTTAAGACCAACCTCTATCTGCCTAGCTGGCCTAGACCAGAAATATCTTTCCAAAGCTTTAGGAAAAGTCTAATATCAATTACTTTTATTGCCTACATTAGTGAGCAATGCACGATGATGTTCGGACCAGCTCGAACAATTATATATTCAAAAGTATGTCTGTGTGTAAATAGGTGTGTACGTCTAATAATATATACATATCTACAAATAAATATATGCTTCTCTTATGTATATATCGATATATACGTACGTATATACTATCGGATAAAAGTACGTATATACTGAGTATATACATATATACATAGTATATAAGTACTTATATACTCAGTATATATGTAGATATATACTTAGTATATATCTACATTTATACCAAGTATATATGTATGTAGATATTGTAGTATTATATGTATGTATATATAATCACATAGTGTTAGATGATACACACACTTGTACTTTAATGCAAATAAACATACCATCAAAGACAACAGAAGAAAATAATACAAGATTTAAAAAACATGCATATAGGTCTTTCAGGCATGGTCAGCATTTCTCATTCTTTTTCTTCTGGTACTCCACACAGATAGAGAACATTGTTACACCTACACATGGAGCATAACATTCTACATTTACAAACCAATAACCGATAACAAGCAGTCGTAGATCTAAACTACGATGACACATATCTGCAAAAAATAAGAATGTAAAGAACAAACCTGTGTTTGCGTGGAATTAATTATTTGGCTCATCTCATAGGTTTAGAAGCTAAGGTGTTGTTCACAGCACCATAGAGGATCATCCAAGGCTTTTACATACCTATAATAGGCTAAAACTCTACCCAAAAAATTCAGGGGCACTTAAACATATTCCCAGATATATAAAAACAGTTATTATAGAAATGAACAAACACAAATTAAAGTTAATTGTCATACAACTTAACAAAAATCTAAAAGATGTCTAGCAATGATGTTTAGAGATAAAGAGGGTGTAAAAATAAAATATTTTAGGAATAATAAATAAAATATATGCTAGGTCTCATTTTGATAAAGTTGAAATTGGTAAATATGGGACCCATGCATTGGAATTATAAAAAATAAAATTTCTTCCGTAAAAAACTATCAAATATTACATCTTTTGTCATACATAAGTTCATATATGAGCCTGAGGCCCAAGGGCTCGGATTAGGTAAGAGTACGACCCTTATTTGTATTATACCATATATGAGCCTGACCAACGGACACTCTCATGCTATGTGCTTACATATTTTTGATATTATATCTTTTGCCATTTAATTTCAAGTTAGTGTAACAAATTAGTATTATCCCATATATAATTATATGTTAGGATACATATAGTAAATGTAGTTATAAATAGTTAAATATAGTTAAACATATAGTTATATATAGATATATCCGTACAAGTAATTATAAGTAGATATACATAAATGTATACAATGTTATAAACAATTATATAGATTTACATATATCTATACATAATTAAAAATAAAGTTATATTTATTTATATAGAGTTTTTTATAGTTATACAAATATTTATATATAGTTATACACATATAGTTAAACATTATGTTGTATGTTTTTATACATATAATTATATAGTTACATGTGGTTATACATATAGTTATACAGTTCATTAAACTTATATTTATACATGTATGTATATATATTTTTTTATTTAATTTCATATATTTACACATATAGTTATGTATAGGTATGGATATAATAAATACATTTGTTATACTAATATATAAAAATGTATATTAAATATATGTTGTTAATTATATTTTTAAATATAGTTATGTATAATGTTTTTATAGTTATACATATAGTAAGATATAATTATTTATAGTTATATGTTATTATACGTATAATATATAAAGTTATAAAAAATTATATATCGTTAAACATATAGTTATATACATACATACATACATACATACATACATACATACATACATACATACGTGTGTGTGTGTGTGTATATATATATATATACACACATATACATACGAGTAGTTATATTTAGTTATACATAAATATATACAATGTTATAAACAAATATATAGATTTACATATATGTATATATTGTTAACAATATAGTTATATTTAATTATATAAAGTTTTATTTAGTTTTACAAATAATTATATATAGTTATACACATATAATTAAACATATTGTTATATGTTGTTAAACATGTAATTATAAATATAGTTACATGTGGTTATACATATAATTACACTTATATTTATACTTATATTTATACATGTAGGTATATATATTTATTCATATAATTTTATATATTTATACTTATAGTTATGTATAGGTATAGATAAAGTAAAATACATTTTTATATACTAATATATAAAAATGTATATTAAATATAAGTTGTAAATTATATGTTTAAATATAGTTATGCATAAAGCTTTTTATAGTTATACATAGAAAAAGATATAATTATTTAGAGTTATATTTTATTATACATATAGTATATATAGCTATAAATATTTTTATATAGTTAAATATATAGTTATATATAACTATATTCATACAAATAGTTATACATAAATATATAAAGTTATAAATAAATATATAGATTTACATATATGTATACATAGTTACAAATATAGTTATATTTAATTATATAGAGTGTTATATAGTTCTACAAATATTTATATATAGTTATACAAATATTTATATTTAGTTAAACACATATAGTTAAGCATAATGTTGTATGTATGTAATTATAAATATAGTTACATGTGGATATACATTTAGTTACACATATAGTTATACATACATTTAAACATGTTGGTATTTATATATTTTTTTTATATAATTTTATATATGTACATATATAGTTATCTATAGGTATATATATGATAAAATACATTTTTATATACTAATATATAAAAATTTATATTAAATATATGTTGTTAATTATATTTTTAAATATAGTTATGTATAATATTTTATAGTTATGCATATAGTCAAAGACAATTATTTATAGTTATATGTTTTTGTACCTTTGGGATCCAATGGCAAAAAGACAACCTAAAAAAATGTTCAGCTTACAACAGATCAGAACAAAGTATATGTAGTCTTGTATTTTAGGCATGTAATATATAAATATAAATACAATTTGAAACCCCCTAGAAACAGATGATGACACCAACATAACTTAACAAAACTCAAGCAAAATAGGAAAAGATTAGATCCACATCTAGATATGTCAACAAAGTTTGCCTCAACCTGCTAAATTTATTTATGACTTGCTGACAATGTAATTGGAAAGCCAATCAAAACCCTCGTAGAGAACCTTGCCAAAGGTAGCACAGGTACATTGAATATGCCAATGGCATTGGAGAAGAGAGTGAAGTACTAGCTTGTCAGAAATTTCATCTGCTTTTATCGCATTGGGAAGATCTTGCTTATTGGAAAATACCAGCAAAACTGCATCTCAAAGCTTTTCTTCATTTAGCATCCTATGCAACTCATCTCTGGCTTCAACAACTTGATCTCTGTCATTGCTGTCCACCACAAATATGAGACATTTGGTATTTTGAAAGTAATTCTTTTGAGTAAGGGCATTTCTTGTCTTGACCCCCAACATCCCACATAGTGAAATTGATATTTTTGTATTCAATAGTCTCTACATTAAAGACAATAGTAGGAATTGTGGTCACAATTTCACCGAGCTTCAACTTATATAGAATGATTGTTTTACCGCCATTATCAAGACCTAACATCAAAATCCTCATCTCCTTGTTGGCAAACAGCCTACTATAGAATAGCTTTGTGAACGTCAACCCCATTTCTTCCACTAAATCTTAATACATTTGTCATATGGCAGTAAAGAGATCTGATGAGAGAAAGAAATAGAATCAATTAACCTCAAGAGATGGTCACCAGAGAGGGAGGTAAACCTATATATGTTCTTATACCTATAGTATATATAATTAAAAATAGAGTTATATATAGTTAAACATATAATTATATATAGATATATTCATACAAGTAGTTATAAGTAGATATACATAAATATATACAAAGTTATAAATAAATATATAGATTTAAATATATGAATACATATATGTTTACATATATTCAAATATAGTTATATTTAATTATATAAAGTATTACATAGTTATATAAATATTTATATATAGTTATACACATATAGTTATAAATACATATGTAGTTAAAGATATAGTTATATATAACATTTTAATAGTTATACATATAGTAAAATACAATTATATATAGTTATATATTATTATACACATGATATATTTTGTTAAAAATATAGTTATATAGAATTACACATATAGTTATAAAATATTATATAGTTAAAAAATAGTTATATATAGTTATGGATATAGTTATAAAAATAGTTTACATTGTTACAAATATAGGTAAATATAATTATGAAGAGTTTTATATAGTTTACAAGTATTTATAAATAGTTATCATATACTATGATAACAACACATACTTGAAATGCCCAGATGAATTACACAACTATAGAGAAAGAACTTGTATCAAGAATCTTTTCTTTTGGCAAGTTAATATCATATCTAGTGAGAACCAAAGTCATAGTATATACTAAATATTCTATAGTCAAATAGCTCATAGAAAAGAAAGATATCAGGGCTAGATTAATTTAATGGATTTTACAATTACAATAGTTAGAACTAAATATATGAGATAAGAAATGTGCATATAATCAAAATTAAAAATAGCTTATCAAGACTAGAAAAAGAAGATAGAAGAGTTGTTTTAGAAGATAATAGATAGATTTTTTTATTTGAACAAATTATAGTATTGAATGAAAATGTAATCCCATGGTATGTAGTATTGAAAGAACCTTATCATTGCAAGGAGTACTTTGATTAAATTTTGAGGCAACGTGTTATAAATGGGAGATTAGTAGTATCTTGCAATAATGTCACTTTTTGCTATTGTTCTCATGAATTTGTAGAACATGTTAATATTTATGTGCTCAAGTATTTTTCTTCTCAAAATTAATGTTGATATTTACATATAAATGCATAAATATATATGTGCATATACACTGCACCACACACACACACACAAATTTATACCTCCATATACGTTACTATACATTATATATCAGCATACACATTTTTGTAATTTTGTATATATTTACACATGTATCTATATTTTCAAAGTAGTGTGTATATACTTGTATGTATGGTTTTCTACTGTACACCCACACAAACACACAGATATACCTATATACAAAATATATTTTTAAAGTTAAACATGAAACTATTATATATATATATATATATGTTTGTGTGTGTGTTTGTGTGTGTGTGTGTGTGTGTGTGTTTAAATGTATTTAAAATTTTTTGATTTTGAAAATTTAATTAATATAAAATATTATATATTGTACACAATTTATAAAATATTGTAAATTCTTTATATTTAAAACAAATATTTGTGTGTGCGTCTGTAAGTAGGTGTGTATGTGTGTGTGTGTGTGTGTGATATATTTTAATGCATAAAATAAAATTATGAATTAAATATATGAGCTTCTATTTTATTCAAATAGTTTTTTTTAATATTTATATTAAAATAATTTTCATTATACTCATATAAATAAATGAAGTTGACATATTTGTAAATTATTTTATTTTTACAATATTGTTAAAAAAGAAAATATAGTTCATAAATAAATAATAAAATTTTTCTTTTTCTATATAATTTTTTTATTAAAATATTAATGTCTACGATAAATTTTATTTTGTAAAAAAATTTATTTTTAAAGTTTTATCTTTGTAAATTGAAACTACACATATATATTTTAGAAATTTTTTATAATATTTATTACACAAAAATATTATTATTTGTTTTAAAATTTACAACATGAATTTTAACAAACGAACATTTTATTATAAATAAATTGTAGTTAAATGATATTTAGTGAAACAAAAATACAAACCCTAAACATATTAAATCATAATGATTTATAAAAACATATAAAAATACAATAAAAATACATTTAAGGTTGAAAATTTTAAATTTAAATTCCTTAATATATGAGAAAATGATAAAGATTTATTCAATGTCCAAAAAAACATGTATGAATGAGATGAATGATATGAATGGATATTAAGTTTCTGAAGCGTGTCGTTATAAATGTTGTAGATGTAGTTATATATAGTTTTTCATGTAATTATATATATTTAGACATATGGCTATGTATAGGTATTGATGTATATAATACATTTATATATAGTAATATGTTGATATACATATTGTTAAATACATTTATATATAGTTGTATATATATATATATTAAATATATTATATGTCTATCTATCTATATATCTATTTATCTATATATCTGAAAATTTATTTAACTGTCCATCTATCTATCTATCTATTTGTCGATTTTCCAAATTATGTATCTTTCAATCTATCTTTATTTGTATGTGTCTATCGGTATATTTTTCTATATATATATATATGTATATATATATATATATATATATGTCAAACTATTTATCTATATTTGTGTGTAACTTCATTCTATTTATCTGTCTATCCATCTATCTACCTATTTGTATATCTATCTATCTCACTTTCTCTTTATATCTCTATCTATTAATTTATATATCTGTTTATCTCTATATCTATTAATTTGTCTATATGTCTATCTATTGATCTTTTTGTCTATCTATATATCTATTGATATTTCTATCTATCGATCTCTCTTTATCAATGTATCTATCTACCTACCTACCTACCTACCTATCTATCTATATATCTGTGTCCTTAATTCTATCTATCTGCCTAATTGTCAATCATTCGGTCTATCTATCCATCTATTTGTCAATCAATTTATTAGTGTATCTGTGTATCTGTCAATATGTCTATCTATTTATATGTATATTTATCTATATATCTATTTGTCTATTTGTCTACCTATCAATCTATATATCTATATATGTATCTAAAGTCTATTTGTCTATCTATCAATATATATATATATATATATATATATATTTATTTATTTATTTATATATATTTATATATATATGTATATTTATCTATCTATCTGTCTATATGGAATTCTATCTATATGTCTTTCTATCTATCTGCATATCTATCTATATGTCTAGCTCTCCATCTTTTAATCACATTATCTTATGATTTATCTATCTATCTATCTATCTATTCATCTATACGTCAATCAATAAATCAATCTATCTATTTTTTTATATGTATATCGATCAATATGTATATTTTTATATCTATCGAATCGTCTATCTATATATTTGTTATCTATCTATCTATCTATCTAACTATTAATATAACTATACATCTATCTAACTATCTATCTGTCTATTTGTCTATTTATCTATATGTCAATCTATGTATCTATCAATTTGTCTTTATTTGTATCTGTCTATCTATTTATCAATGTAATTGTCAATCTGTCTATATATATATATATATATATATATATCTTTCTCTATCTCTCTCTCACTCTTTCTCTATCTGTCAATCTTTCTAACTATCAATCTATCTTAGTGTGTAATTCTTCTCTATTTATTTATCTGTCTATCTATTTAATTATCAATTTGGATATCTATCTATATTTATCAATCTAATTTACTTTCTCACTTTATCTCTAACTCGTTATCCATCAATGTGTATATATATCAATCAATCAATCAATCTATTTATCTATATATCTTCTATCTATCTATTTATATATCTATCTAACTGTATATATATAGTTCTGTCTACTTGTATATCTAAATATCTATCATTGAGTCTATCTAAAAATCTTTCTATCTTTTTGTCTATCTATCTATTTATCTAATTATCTTTATATCAATCTATTTATCTAACTATGTAAATTTCTATCTAAATATCTATCTATTAGTCTATCTAAAAATATTTCTATCTATTTGTCTATCATTCTATTTGTCTATCTATCAATCTATCATCTAAATATCTATCTATCTATCTATCTATCTACTTATCTATCTATGTATCTATCTTTCTGCGCATATCTTTATATCTCTATCTGTCGATCTCTCTAAATGAACATCTCTATATATGTCTATTTTTCTATCTAAATATATGTCTATCGGTCTATCCATCTATATATCTATCTATCATACTTGCAAGCTGTGTATTTGCCTCCTTCTCTATCGATCAATATATCTATCTATCTGACTTGTTATCTTTCTATATATATGTATAACTATCTTTCTATGTATCTACCTATTGTCTATTTATATATATATATATATATATATATATATATATATATATATATCTATCTATCTATCTATATCTCTATTTTTCTATGTGTATACCTATCTATCTATTTGATTATTTATCTTTCTATCTCGTTATTTATCTATCTATCTTTCTATCTATATTTTTATGTATCTATCTATTTCTCAATGAGTCTATTTGTTTTTTTGTCAATATGTTTATCTATCTATTTATCAATTTATTTATCAATATATTTGGTTATTAGTCTTTCTGTTTTACTCTCTATATCTATATCAATCTAACTATCTGTCTATCTATCTATCTATCATTCTATCTATAAATATATTTATTTGTATATCTGTCTATTATTTTTTAAATGTACCTATCTATTTGTCAATCTTTCTATAATTATATCTATAAATCTATCTATTTGTCAATTTGTCATTTTATCAATTTCTCTATCTATCTATTTGTCTATCTATCATCTATCAATATT
>JAREIK010000987.1:45592-70592 GCA_029783825.1 Sapria himalayana | reverse complement strand
TTTTCACTATATGTTTATATCTATTTGTCTATCTTTCTATCTATATCTGTCTATCTATCTATTGTTCTTAAATTTATTTGTTTATCTATCTATCACTTTATCAGTCTATTTGTCTATATGTCTATCTTTCTATCTGTCTATGTGTCTATCTATCTACCTATTTATCTATCTTTCTATCTATTTGACTATCTATCTATCTCTTTCTCTATTTATATATCTATCTATTTAACTATCTATCGGTGTGTCTATCTATATATAAATTTATAGGTCAATCTATCAATCTATTTGTATATCTATCTATCTATATATCTATATGTCTATCAATCTATATATATTTTTATCTATCTGTCTATCTATTTATCTATCTGTCTGTCTGTCTATCTACATATCTATCTATCTAGTTATCTATCAATTTGTGTGTGTGTGCGTGTGTATATATCTATCTATTGTCTATTTGTCTATCTATCTATCTATCCATTTGTCTTTCTTTATATTTCTCTAACTATATATCTATATATCTGTCTATCTATTAGTATATCTATCTATTTATTTATCTATCTCAATATTTGTATATCTTTCTATCTATCTATATCCCTATTTATCATTTTATATATTAGTATATTTGTCTATCTCTCAATCTATCTATCTATCTAACTCTATTTGTATTTATCTATCTATTTGTGTATATATCTTTCTGTCTATCTGTTTATCTATGTGTATATGGTTCTATCTCTTTATTTAGCTATCTATCTATCTATTTTTCTATCTATTTATCAATATATCTATCTATTTATCTGTCTTGTTGTCAATCAATCAATCAATCTTTCTATTTAGTTATTTATCTATCTACCGACCTACCTTCCTACCTATCTATCTATATGTATATCTTTCTATCTGTCTATCTGTTTGTCTATCTATTTATATATCTATCTATCTATCTATCTATCTATGTGTTTATTTATTTATATTTATATCTATCTATCTATCATTCTATCTATTTTACTATATGTCTATCTATGTATATGTGTATCGATCAATCTATCTAACTATTTAGCTATTCTTCTATCATCTATCTATTTATTTATCTCTCTATTTATTTATCTCTCTATTTATTTATCTGTCTATTTGTCTATATGTCTATATATATATCTTTCAATTTATTTATATGTCTATCGATCGATCTATCTATCTATTTGTCTGTCTATCTATCTTTTTACCTATCAATCAATCAATTTGTCTATCTATCTATCTCATAATCTATTTGTGTATCTATGTATTAGTCTACAATCTTTCTGTCAATATGTCTATTTGTCAATCTTTCTGTCAATATGTCTATTTGTCAATCTTTCTTTCTATGTATCAACCTATCTCTCTATCTATATATATGCCTTTTCTATATCTATTTATCTATCTATCTATCTTTCTATATGTCTATATATCTATCTATATATCTATATATCTATATATCTATCTACATGTCTATCCATCTATCTTCCTATATGTCTATATATCTATCTATCTGTATATTTGTCTATCTATCTATCTATTTATATCTTTCTCTCTCTCTCTATATAACTATCATTCTGTCAATTTGTATATCTATTGATAACTAACTATATGTATATCAATCTATCCAACTATGTATCTATCAATCTGTCTTTTTATTTATCTATATATCTATCTATGTGTCTATATATCTATCTGTCCATCTCTATATCTGACCATCTATCTATATGTGTTTGTGTCTATTTGTCTACTTCTATATCTATCTTGCTATCCATCTATCTATTTAACTCTTTATCTCTCTCTAACTATCTTTCTATCAATTTTTATATATTTTTTTCTATCTGAATATCTTACTATCTATCCATTTATTTATTTATCTATCTGTCTATCTATTTATCCATATATCAAGCTATATATCTATCTATTTATCTATCTAGATCTTTATCTATATATCTATCTATCTGCTTATTTAACTATTTATCTATCTATCTATTTTTCTAACTATCTATCTATATCTCTTTCTATCTCTCTATATCTCAATTTGTCAATGTGTATAAATGTTTATCTCTTTATTGATCATTGGTATATATAT
The DNA here is from genome assembly GCA_029783825.1 of Sapria himalayana. Taxonomy (NCBI): domain Eukaryota; kingdom Viridiplantae; phylum Streptophyta; class Magnoliopsida; order Malpighiales; family Rafflesiaceae; genus Sapria; species Sapria himalayana. The sequence goes on along the minus strand of JAREIK010000987.1, from coordinate 68,494 downwards.
ATATATATCTATCTATGTCTAACTATTTATTTGTATTTATTGCTATATGTGTATATGTCTATCTATCTATATGTATATTTGTCTATATTATCTATCTACCTCTCTCTCTATCTATCTGTCTATTTATCATTACAAGGAAAATCTCAAATAGCTAGTGAAAAATCCCTTGCTATATGGGATTTTTCGTCGCTAAAACAGTAGAACGACGAATTAATGATGGAAATTTCTCAAGCAAAAGCCCTAGTCATAAAAAATTAATGATAGACAAATTCCCTAGCTAATATTTTCTTCCCTTGATGATTTTTATTGTAATTAAGATTTACAGAAAAGTCCCTAGCTAAATTAACATGGGAAAAATCTCTAGCTTTTTTAATTCGAAAACTATTTTCACTATTTTATTTTTTTTACAAAAAATTTGATTACATAATTTTAAATTTTTATATTAAATTGAATAAAAACATAAATTATAAACCAATAATTTTAATTAACAAAAAATAAAAGTAGTTATTTAATAATTCTGATACAGTATGTTACATTGTTAAAACAAAAACATAACAAAATTTCATTATATCTTTTTATCAATTTATCTAATGACAGTGCATAAAGTATAATATGCATATGAAATTGACTTTGTTTTATCTTCCCTCGCTCCTTTGGTCACCATCTTTCTGCCACAACAAAGCTGTCCTAGTCGCGCCGCATCATATCTAGTGAAAAATCCTTTTACTTTTAAAAGCTTCATATTGGGAACAAAGCAGTACCATATCTGTACAAAAATTAAACTAGTCAATAAAATCAAAATAAATAAATAAATAAGGTTCTATTTTGATAAATATATAATACTGCAGAATATATATACATATATACTAGTATTTCACTAGTTACATATATAAAACTATAGTATATATGTACATATTTTCTACAGTAAAAAATATTTTGTTCTCGAAAATTATGCAATACAACTTATACCTTATGTATAATACTACAATATATATGTACCTATATATATATATGTGCGTGTGTGTACATACAAACATCAGCATATATGTATTGTTACATATATAGAAAATTATACATTTCAAAATATATAAATGCATGTATATACAAAAGTATATTGACTATGTATATATATTATATTGAAAACTCTTGGTATTAGGATGCTTCAATTCTTTTATACTATATCTATTATTACTCAATTCACCATAGTTTATATAGTGCAATTATTTTCAAAAAAACTATAAATGGAATTATTTGGAATAATAACTATTAAAACTCAATATCATTATTTGTCCAACATAAAAAATCTTAGACTGATTGATGTATTAAACATGGAGCAATACTTCATAAACTTATGTATGGAATTAATACTCATTCCAAATTGAGCACAATGAAGAATAGTAATCTGCTTACATCACTCGGAAAAAAAATAGTCAATTAAGTAACCTATACCTATGATGTGGCCACGGAAGATTCTCTCGCAACCCTAATGAATAAACTCAGCTTAACTAGATTGATGACCACAACAACATTAACAGAAACCTAGAGCTCCCTAGCCATAACATCAGATTCATTGCCAACGAGATCAATAGAAACCATAGATTCCAAAACATTAGATATCATAAAATCATTGTGCAAGGGAGGAATGCCATTAGGCACCTTTGAAATGTTATAAACTACACATTCATTAATGATCTGGTATTCACTACTTGATAGAGTTTCCTTTAACTCACATATCTAGAAACACATTATCAAATGCATCATCCTTTGAACAATTCATTCAATAATTAAAAAATAAAACATGATAACAATAAAATGAAGCATAAAAATAGGCATCCAAAGCTAAAGGAAAAGCACCATTCTTGTTGTACTAGGAAAAAAAACTCATTTTTTTTTTAATTTTTTGCAACAATATCAGTGTCACAATTCATTTCTTTTCAAATATGAACCATAAAAATTAAACCAACAATTAAAACAGAATTGAATATTACAAGTCCATTTATTCTCTGGTTACCTATATTTAGTTCCATTCCTAAAAATATCAATATATAAAATTATTTAGAAAAGTAGGTCTTCAAATCAAAGTTATTCATAGAATGAACACACATCACACACACAAAAAGAGTACCCTTAAAGTAGCATCAATATGCGATATTTGATGCAATAGATCTCTATGTTTCTACAATTAGGGAAAGAATGAACTCGTTGATGAAGTCGATGTAGCGCAGAGCTCCATTTTTGAATTGTGTGCCACCACCAAGAAAAGTAAGATATTCACCTGTAACTTTAACCCAATTATGATATCCTTTCATTTTTGCAAGCTTTGTATGTGGAACATCGTGGTACCATATCTGTATGAAAATTAAACCAGTCAATCAAATCAAATAAATAAATAAGATAATGTTTTGATAAATATATAATACTACAGTATATATGTACATATATACTAGAATTTCACTAGTTACATATATAATAATGTTGTATATATATACACATATACGATTGTAATTAGAGATTGAGGCTACATGATGCTCATTCACGAGCATCTTGTACAAGTCCTTGAGAGGAGCTCCTAATATATTCTCTAAACAATAATTAAAGGTGTATGCCCAATCCAAGCAACCAAATCAAATTAAAAACAAAAAAAAACAAAAAATCAAAAACTTTCACAGCTTAATGTTGTGCCTAACCTATTACAAGCTCATAGAGAATTCAACTACTCAAGTTTTTCTTGTATTTGAGGTCGTAAAGCATCTTATCCAGCTCATAAAACTCTGATGTAGTAATATCCACCCCTATGAAAACTTAAACAGAACAAGCATACAAAATTATTCTCGCACTAACTCATCTGGTGGCCCTACCTGATTCAACCACACAATTTCTATTCAAATTACAAGAGATTTTACTTTTTTTTGAAACTTTAATCAGTGAGGAGAACAAGCTTCATCACTTCCAGAGCTTCTTTAAAATATTACTCATGCATGCTACGTCTAATATATTTATTTTTGTAATATTTATATAAATTTTGTGTTTATCTACATTGAGCATTATTTTCTTAGAATCCTCTAATATTTTTATTTTTAATTATATTAAAATAAGTCGTACTACAAAAATTCATTTTTTAAACCTAAAATTTTTTTGAACATAGGGATACTTAAGATTCAAATTAGAAATGAACTTTTGAGTTTGGTTATTATTATCTAAATTAAAATTATCTAAAATATTAATTTCATTTTTATTTAATTTACTATGATCCATTTTATTAAAAGGAATAAACATGTATATATAGTAGAAGAAAAATATCTTAGTATTTCATTATACTCTTATATCAAAGTAAAATAAAAAAATACATATAATGTTCCTCACAAAATTAAATCTTTATCACAACATTTTCATTATTTCATTGTTCATTGGACAACATCACTAAAATATTAGAAATTTATATAAAATTATAATTTTTATACTTTAAAATATGTAATATTATAAAAATAAAATAGTAAAAATAAAAAATAGAATAAAAAAATAAAAAAATAAATTTTATTTAACTTTCAATTTTGAAAATCATAGATAATCATACGAAGAAAAATAGAATATAAGGAAAAAATATAAATTTTTTATCTACTTATAAAAATAATTGAATTTTTAAAATTAATTTTTTAATGTTGGATTTGAGCTTGATAGAATCTAAACAACTAATTGTCGATGGTTAAGTAATGGCTAGAATAGCCATTGTGTCGAAATTTAATTCATTAATTAATAATCTAAAATGACTATAGGTTGTGACACACCAACAATCCCAGATGATGCATCCATCTGGCACGATTAGACACTCATCATTTATAAAAAAGAATATAGTGCATGAGATCACATGTCGAGCTTGAATTAGGAGTCCAGCTCGACCTAACCCATTGCATTAGTAGTTGTAAAACAAACTTGGCACGTGAGATCAGGTTGAGAGTTTCAACCTGATCGATAGCACTCGAGAATGACCTAAACACAATTTGTCAACCATGACAAATTTGACCAGGGCGGGTTGGAGATTTGGATTATGTCGTGTTGCATGATATTGCAGCATAGGGGGCTTCTCTCCAAGATCGGCACAGCTCATGCAAAATGGCCGTGTAGCTAGGCCATTCAACATATTTTCCACCTCTAATGATAGTCTTACCTTAGCAGGTTAAAAATTCAAATATTTTGATGACATGGCACCCAGTTTTTGTCCCTCAAAAGAACATCAGGAAAAGAAGTTCCATTAAACTTTTAAGTCAATTCACACCCATAAGGTGCTACACTACTTTTATTAATAATGCCGATGTAAATGCCTTAGGCAGAATCTCACCCAGTCAATTTTGTGTATTACCAAGTTCAATTATGTGGCCTTGTTCCTTTGGCCTTCAAAAGGCACTAAGCTACATTTTAATCTAGAGCATAATAGAATTATCTTATCATATTGGCATATCCTTAAAAATAGAAATTTAATAAGAGTTTAAGTGCTTAATGGACATGCCCATTGATAAGAACCTTCTTGAGAACCATCCATAATTGTGACACCATGTATCTCATACTTTAGCATGCTTCTCTCTCTCAAGAGATCTCTAAACTTGATCAAAGGGATCAAATAAGCAAATATTGATAGAAAGAAAATATAAACTCCATGTAAGAAATAAATAAAACACAAATGAATGCTTACTTCTTGCAAAATGTTGCTAGATGTATCACCTTCTAGAGCTCTCAAATATGCAGTAACCTACATGAAAATCAAAATGCACAACATAGTAAATAACAAAATCAAATAAATGACATCCAAAGAAAAAAGCAGAATTTACCCACCCTAACTCTAACTAGGTTCTTCGGTCGCGGTTCCACGGCCACAACACCTACTGCTTTATCAAGAAGAGAAGCAAGTAAATTTGCAACAACATGTGAATCCTTGGCGTATGCACTCAACCCCATCTTAATCTATAACAAGAACTGAGATAAAAATTAGGAGCTGACATTAAAATAGTATGATAGATATCATAAATGAACCAATTGATATGTTATTGTTACACATTGTCCTGAACAATTCAAAGTGGTTTAGTTTCAACAGAAATACTAAACAAAGTTAGGTAGCAGTTTAAAATGGCATGGAGGAGAGATGTAAAACAAAAATAATTTAACAACAGTATACATAAATAGAATCAAAGATGGGAGTGACAAATTACCTGGACAAATAGTTCAAGACTATTGTTTATAGGAATGAGATCCATGTTATGATCAAAATAGAACACATGCGCCCTACTCCTTGAGCTTTCGGGATCAAAAAAAATGGTGTATCTCTTCAACTCCAATGTTTTCTTGTGACCCATCTCATAATATCCTTGATTAGGCATGAGGAACAACACAAACACCACCAATAAGAAAACCTAGTTTGTTATTTATGGTAGTATATTTCACTAATATAGTAAAAATTTTTCCGCTCTATAAAAGATGATATATGCTTTGATTAAAGATGAAAAAACTGACACAATTAACTATCTTCTCTACCCATATAAATAATAAAATTGATGTTACCCAAATTTTGTTTTCCAAAACCATCAATTTCATCCACCATCCAACCTTCAAAGCATTGGAACAACATTCAAAGTTACATATTCCACTATTTGTGTAGTAATCAAATATTTCCAGAAAAGTGATGTGAATTCATTGCACATGTGATAAAAAGAAAATCAAACACTCTTTTCCACATTTTTGATCATGTGATAGGAATAGTCCACAAGAACTGTGCATCAAAGAAAGCAAAATTTCTATAACAGAAATAAAGTGTTTCAAGTTTAGGTAAACAAATTTGCAAGTGAACAAATATATTCTAGAGTATGAAATAGTCATCTTTATCCCCACCAACTATGTCATATTCTACAATTGTGATTCCTTTTTCATCACACAATTATGCACTAGATTGCATTAAATATTGCAAGGCAACACTACAATTAGCCAATTTTTTCTTGAATTCTGATGGAGCCACAATCTTCTGCAGCACAATTGACTCATGGATGAGACTTTAAGTTTATTTTCTACCCAGGGTAACAAGAGTGGAGGAAATAAAAAACCAAGAGAATAGACGGATTATTAGTTATGAGTTGCTTTGCATGACAAAGTCGCACCCCATCATGAAGTTCACCAAATAAATCTTCCAGTTTGAAGTCATATTCAACAAGAAATCCCTACCATTTCATAAGAGATAGCCACTGATATAAGTTGACAGATAATCTATATAAGTTGCATGAATTATAATGCAGTAAGTACAAGAAGCTTGTTACAAATGGATTGTATACTTGCTCAAATGTTAGTTTGCATCCAATTGCCACTAAATGTGAAAGAAGATTACATTCTCCATGCATTACATCTGATGACAAAAAATCTAAGCACAACATTGAAGAAAGAATGTCAGCCATTAACAAAAAGATGCCATGAAAAATATATTTTCTTCAATAGATCATTCCTATTGTACCATTAATGACTTGACGGCTAGAATTGATGCTAGATTGGGCCATAAAAAAAGGAGGAGAACCTTCGTCTTGTACATCGATACCATAGTTCAAAGGTAGTAAGCTTTGAGATTTAGCTCGGTCGAGTTCAAGGACTAGCAGCAAAAGCCTCTTTAATATGAGGTTGCCTAGTTGTTCATAGTAACCTGGTCGATACAATCTTTCAACCATCTTGTTATATGCATAACCTTTGGCAAGTGAATCTTGAGAGAAGAAATATTTTGTTCTTACCATTTTCAAGAAACAAATTTTTTGATCTGAATTGGATTCTCCATTTGGCAGCAAGGAGTCGGCACTAAAAATCATGTACAGACCGATTCTAAGCCAAGTTGGGTTATAATGTAGATAATAAAATAGGGTAGTGTAACTTTTAAGAACTAGCATGGCTTTCCTTTCAGTCCAACATCTGTTATAATAGGGTAGTGTGACTTCATCATTAACCTCTCTCCATCAATATTCTACGAAGCAGATAATAAAATTTACTCCACTACTTGGAAATGAAAGTTGTAATGTAGCACTTCTCTTCAATTAATAAACAAGAATGAATGTCGATGGAAAGAGCAAGTTATGGTTAGATTTTGACCTTAACAACACTGCCCATGACACTGAAAACCTCATTATAGTCAACAAAATCCAAATGAGCTTCCATCCTCTAAAAAAACATAAAAACTACAGACATCCTTCAGAGAATTTTAGAGTGTACCATACAAAACTTTTGAACTCAATGAAGCATCCTTTTCCTTGTCTGACTTATCCATAGGCTTCAATGTTAAATCAGTGTATCAAAGAAACTTTTATAGTAAGCCGATGATACTATTTTACAGTTTTATTTTTGGAATATTTAATGGATGACTGAGGCATGATAAATGAAAGCAGAAAAACAAAGGATAGAAATGATGAATGTGATGATACCAATACAAATGATGATGGAAAGGCGTGCTGCCACTGTATCGAATAGGCATCGCATAGATAAAGTAAGGAGCAATGACATCTCTCTAGTATTGTTGAAAATATCAAAAAACACGGCAACCACATCCCAATTTCTTATGATGGAAATCAATTGGGTCATTTTTGATGACTTATACCATGCCAAATTCAAGATAATTAATATTATGGTGCAAAAATAAAAAACAATTGCATTTTATATGCTTAAATTACTGAAACCAAATTTATCCTTTCCCAATGATGTCAACTTAAAAATTTTATATGCATACATTTTTTAGAATTCATATTAATTTTTATGAAGATAATATGAAATAATTTTAAAGACTTAAAATTTCATATTATTTGATATAATTTATAATTTATACAATTCTAAAAATTACTTAAAGTGAGAAGATTATTAAACAAAAGTTATATTTATTATTTAAATAAAGAAGAAATATTAAAAGCTGATAATAAAAATATTGCTCAATTATTTAATTCTTATTAATTTCACTAGGTGTGAAGATCTATGTATTTATCTTTGAATATCAATTTATTTTCTTTTAAAGTTAATGAAAATTTTGAAATTATTTGCAGACTTAAAAGTTTCAAATTTTTTTGTAATTATTTTTTTAAAAGTTTTCTATAATAAATAAACTATATTTTTTAACATAAAATAATATTAATAATTACTAGTTTATTCGTTACTTTAGATATTTTTGTAAATATTTTTTATTTAAATATATAATAAATTGTTTTATCATTTTATTAGTAAAAATTTTAATGTATGTTCATTTATTTTTTAAAATATCTTAAAAATTAATATAACTATAGAATTAATTATTATTTAATGTTTTTAATACAAATTTTTAAATTTCATAAGTAAAAATTTTAGAAAAATTGTAGTATACTTTTTTACAAAATTTATAATCATTAAAATAGCTATTATTGTCTTTATTAATATAATTTTTTTGTATTTATATATTTTTGAAATAATTTATTTATAATAACCTATTTTTATAATTATACGAGGATAATATGTTTTTAATGGATTGGTCATCTATAGACAATGGCATATGTACCTTTTTTATTCAAAATAAAATAAAATATTAAAACAAATAAATTTATATAAAAATTTAAATCATTAAATATTCGTAATGAAAAATATCTCGAGCCCAAATAGCTAGTAAAAAATCCTTAAATAAATGCATATATTTAGTGAAAAATAGAATTTAATAAATAAATGCTTGAAATTAAATATAAAATAGTAAAAAAAATTCAGATATTTATTTTGTGATGAATTTTTTCTCAGTTTAATTAGCTAGGGATACATCATCACTAAATCCGTTGCTAAATTTCCAGCTTTTCTTTACATGGAAATCTATGATAATATTAGCGACAGAAAGTTTTAAATCGAAAATTTTTATCGCTAATCCATCACTAATTTGTCACTAATCCATCATTAATTTTTATTTCAATATAAAATAAAAAATCATTTGCGAAGCCTAGCTAATCCCTCGCTATTTAGCTAGGGATTTTTCCTAGCTAAATTTCCCGAGCTAAAGTGACATTTTCTTATAGTGATCTATCTGTCTATCTATCTATCTATATGTCAGTTTATCTTTCTATCTATTTATCTACCTATCTATTTATCTATCTATGTGTCTATCTATATATCTATTTGCCTGTCTGTCTATCTATCTATCTATAAATCTATCTATTTGTTTAAGTATCAATCTATCTATTTTTCTATCAATTTTACTATCTTATATCTTTCTTTCTATCAATTTATATATCTTTCTTTCTATCATTCTATCTGTATATCTATCTATCAATATATTTATATGTCTATCTATATATCTATATGTCTATCTATCTGTCTATTTATCTATTTAATAATCTACCTATCTTTCTATATATCTGTCAATATATGTATGTATGTATGTATCTATCTATTTATTAATCTATCTATTATTGATTTATCTATCTATCTGCCTTCTATCTATCTATCTATCTATCTATCTGGTTATCTATCTATCTATTTATCCATCAATTTCTATCTATCTATCTATTAGTCAATCTTTTATTTTTTTTGTCTTTGTCTGTCTATCTATCTATCTATGTGTCTATCTACTTGCCTATCTATCTATCTATATGTCTATATATCTTCCTATCTATCTATCAATCTATCTACATGTCTATCTATCTTTCTATCTAATTATCTATCTATCTATCTAACTGTATGTCTATCTAACTAACTATGTGTCTATTTGTCTATCTATTTGTCTATCTATCTATGTGCGTATCTATCTATCTCTCTCTATCTCTATCTCTTTATCTATCTCTCTGTCTATCTAATTTTTTGTCTATCTATCTGTCTGTCTATCAATATGTTTATATATTTATCTATCTATATATTTGTCTATCTATCTATCTATCTTTCTATCTTTCTATCTAACTAACTAACTGACTATCTATCTAACTAACTAACTAACTAACTAACTATCTATCTATTTATTTGTATTTCTATATGTCTATCTATCAGTCTATCTATATGTTTATATGTATATATATATATATGTCTATATATCTATCTAGCTATCAGTCTATTTATCTAGCAGACTATCATTCTATCTATCTATCTATCTATCGATTCGTCTCTCTGTCTGCCTGCCTGCCTGTCTATCTATTTATCTATCTGTATTTCAATCTGCCTTTTTAATTATCTAATAATCTATTGATCTATCTATCTATCAATAAATCTATATATCTATCTATAGTTCTATCAATTTGTCTATTTATTCATCTAAGAATATGTTTATCAATCTATTAAAAATCTATCACATTTTTAGTCTATTAATCAATCTATCTGTCTATCAATTTCTCTATAAATTTGTATATCAATTTGTCTATCAATCTATATATCAAAATTTTTATCCATATGTCTATCAATCTATCTATCAATTTTTCTATCTATTTGTTTTTCTATTTTTCTATCTATTAATCTATCAATCATCAATCAATCAATCAATCTATCTATTTATCTATCTATCTTTTTGTCTGTCTCTTTGTCTATCAGTATTTTTGTCTATCTATCTATCTATCTGCCTGTCTGTCTATCATCTTTTTATTTGTCTATTTATCTCTTTATCTATTTGTCTATCTATCTATCGATCTCTATATCTATCTATCTATTAATATATGTATCTATTTGTCTATCTTTCTATATATCTATTTGTCTATCTATCTATCTATCTATTTGTCAATCTATCTATTTATCTATCTATCTATCTATCTAATAATCAATCTATCTATTTATTTATCTATGAATCTATCTATCTATATATCTTTCTATCTATCTATTTATTTATCTATCTATTTTTATATCTATCTGTCTATCTATCTATCTATCTGTCTATCAATCTATCTATCTATCTGTCTATCAATCTCTCATTTTATCTTTTTATTATTCTGTCTATCATTTTGTCTATCTATCTATCTATCTATATGTCTATCTATTTATCTATCTATCTATCTATTTGTCTATTTATCAATCTATATATTTGTCTATTTATATGTCTACCTACCTATCTATCTATCTATATGTCTATTACGCTATCAATCAATCTATCTATAAATCTATCTATAAATCTATCTATAAATCTATTTTTCAAACTGTCTATCTATTTTTTATGTATCTAATTATCTGTCTATTTATTTTTTTGTCTAATTATTTATTTTCTATCTATCTATCTGTCTCCATGCCTGCCTAATTGTCTGCCTTTTTGAATGTGTTCCTTTTAGTCTATCTATCTATCTGTCTATCTATTTGTCTGTATATTTTTATATCTATTTGTCTGTCTATCTGTCTATTTGTTTATATGTCTATTTGTCTATCACTACCAAAATCCTAAGTAGCTAGGAAAAGTTCCAAACTATTTAGGCTTATTCCATCACTAAAATAGAATAATAATGAATTTACAATAGAAATTATCCCAAGCTAAAGTGCTCGTCACAAAATATTAATGAAAAAAAATTCTCTAGCAAATTTTTGATACACAGAATTTCCCTAGCTAATTATATTTTTCTCTTTCTTAATTGTGATCATAATTAAGAATAGTAATTTATATTTTTAGACTGAATATATACTGAAAATTTTCTAGCAAAATTAGCGAGGGGAAAATCAGTAGCTATTTTTATTCCAAAACTTTTTTTACAAATTTATTTTTTTACAAAAAATTTGATTACATATTTTTAAATTTGTATATTAAATTGAAAAAAAAACATATACTATAAACCATTATTAATAATTAATAAAAAGTAAAAGCAATTAATAAATTATCTTATGCAATAATTACATAGTTAAAACAAAAACATAACACATGTATATAATCATTTAAAACTAAATCATCATCGTGATCATTAGCTTGTGTCTTTTTTGCTTGGCTCTCTTGCATGGGTACTATGCTGAAACTCTGTGTGCTATTTATCTCGTCACGTCTGCTAACTATGACTCCATTTAGGTCATATGCTGTTGCATTGCATTTATCATTTCTTTCATCTCAGCATTCACTTCTTTCATTTCCTGCATTTCATCCTTCTAAAGAGTGATTTGAAGATCCATAGAACCCTCAACTAGTTAGAAATAGCTTTCATACATTTCTCCATGAGTTCTTATAATAAAATAAAAAATAAAAAAATTGTGCTAGATATATATAAATTAAATATTATATTTTTGCATTACATACTTAACTTGCAACATTTACTATAGTAGTCAAATAGTTATGGAACAACCAAAGTATTAGCCACTTTCATAACAACTATAAAGTTTTTACTCACTTGATTCAACATGGAAAATCACTCTCTTTGATACATATAAAAAAAGAACCCAACAAACCAACCCACATGTTGCACACACTACACCATGGCTACATCAAACATACACACAGTTCATGTCCAATTCATCAAGCACACATGCACGTTCACTACACCATGCACACACTATGCACTTCCAGGTAGTTATGCACCTTGGCTATGCATCTAAGGGATTACATCTCATGGCATCATTGCCCGCTAAACCATGCTAACACTAACAACATATGCTTTCAAAATAAATCAAACACTAATAAGAACTTTAAAAAACACCATTTGCAGTATCATCTACAATCTCGAACCACTTGATCCAATTGTTACATTCTCTATTGGTGAACTGGCCTATCAAGATTATATGCATTAATGAGTGCCTCAGTTGGTATCGATTGAACTTTATATAAGATTTGAGTTACTATAAATATGCTCCTTCACTGTTCTATTGTGCGCGAACTCATAAACAAGCATATTGCCACCCTCTTGACAATATCCAATGAATTGCACTAAGTTTCTGTGATGTATTCTTAAAAGTGGAATCATCTATAAGAGATGCAGAAATAGTCCGAACAACAATTGTAAGCTACAATTTTTTGATAAAAAAAAGAAGACATTTTAGAATTATGCGTTAACCTAGAAGTTATCACGAATTAAAAAAATATAATGCTTGATTATGATTTTTTTGTTGAGATATGTTTCTAGTTTGTATATAGTTCAGTCAATGAGCTCCTCATAGTGTTAATGTTGCTCCATTAATGACCCTCTCATCCAACATAAAATGTGCCTTTTCAAAATAAAACATGATGTCGAGATCACACTGATAATTAAGAAATCGGGATTCAAAAAAAACTAAGTTAAATTACTTCATGTGAAGAATTGAAAGATGAGGTAGATAAGTTCATCGTGTTGCAGTTAATTTCTACTGCATTCCCAAAATGATGATCCATTTTTTTAACTAATATATGTATGAATTCTAAAATCACAAACTCATTCTGCAACATGTATGATTCTATTCATTAATATCATTGCTCATTTAATAGCAAAAAAAAAAATAAAAAACATATAAACAAAAAAAATTGATTTAGCTCAACTTGATTTAAAATAACACACACTTGAAATATATCTTATGTACAATATTGTAGATGCGATAGGAACTTACTCCATCATTGTCAACGCCAACCTGGATAAATAAAGATGCATAGCACAGATATACAATTTTGTAGTTAAGATACTCCACAAACGAGCACTGCATATAGATCACAATACAGAAGCAACTTCAAATAGTGGAACATGAGCAAAATCCATGGCTGTGATGAATCCACATCTATGAGAAATGAAATTGGAAAAAAAGTAACAAGATAATAAAAAAATAAAAATGACTTAATACTCTGTGTGAGTAGGGCATTTCCGAACAACTTCACTTCTAGGGCACGCCGTTCTTCAATAGCTTACCATTCATAGTTGAACTTCCATCATTATATGGTAAATAATAGTTATTAAATTATTGATTTGAACTTACATCTTGATTAAAATATATCATACGAATAGAAGTGTGGCATATCTTTTTAGTTTGTAAAAATTATTAGGTGGTGTTTAATAAAAGGTAAACCAAATTATTCCAGTTCAATAATATTTCAAAATTGGTTTAGTTGATCGTGATGATTGTATGTAGCAAAAAGAGATCCAGATAGTGATTATCACTTACAAATGACAAGAATAATGTCTATCTTTGCTACTACTATCTCTAGAGGCTAGACATAGTAGATCCTACCGATTCTCCAATAGGTTTTTTTACTACTATTATCTCCATAGATCCATTTTTTTCTTGATTTAGATGGACATAGAGCGAGCAGAAAGGAAAAAAAAATGAAGAATTATTGAATGGACAAGAGGACGTGGTTGTACAAGTTATTTACAGTGCACTTGTCTGCCTTTGTGCATGAAAACTTCTATGAACAATGAGGCAAGATAAATGTCATGTCTTGTCATTCTTGCTTTAAAAATAATGCCCAGTGCTCCCCTAATCGCATCCTTTGATTTTACCCAGATCTGGTTTAGTGGTGTTTCATTTCTTTCCACTAATGAAAATATTTTCCAGCTCTAATTCCCTATGTGCTTTCATTTCAGTATGACCATCTATAGCCGAGGAAAATGTCTCTAGTTAAAAAAGCAACAACAACAACAATCATGTTTACAGAAAAGAATACCAATTTTTTTGATGGATTTAATGAAGAAGGATGTGTAGATGTATTAAGAAATGGGAGTGGAGAAAATAAGAGACGCTTAACAATAGATCAAGTGAAAGCGTTGGATACGAACTTTGAAGTGGAGAACAAGGTTGAACCAGAGAGGAAAAACAAACTGGCTCATGAACTTGGCTTGCAGCCAAGAAAAATAGCTGTTTGGTTCCAAAACTACCATGCTAGGTGGAAAACCAAGCAATTAGAAAAGATTATGGCCTCTTGAAAGCAAATTACGACTCACTGAAGCTCAATTATGAAGTCCATGATCATTATCATGAAGCCTTGATAAAATAGATTAGGGAACTGAATGCATAGGTCAACGCTATAAACATGAAGAGTAGTAGCCTATTCAACAAGGGAGAGGGTCTTTTTTCAGAAATATATGGGAAGGAATTGAACAGTGGGTCATCAGATAGTGATTCAAGTGCGATCCTAAATGATATTAACAATTCGAATCCTGGGATTTCTTTTATCAGGTTGAAAAGGTGTAGCAAATCATATATCAAATTACAATAGTCAAGCATGGAATCATGGATTAATACATATAGATAGGGAATGTAGTTGAAGATTACAGAAGCATGGAATCAAACTGTGTTCATCATAGTTCCTCTCTCGAAAGGAATTGTGATGAACAGTGAACATAAGTGACTTTTAGGATTTTATTAATAACCATAAAATAAATAAATAAAATATATATAATGATTATAAATTTTAATGAATTCATATATTTTTATGAATATAATATGAAATAAATTTATAGGCATAAAATATGATATTATTTGATATATTTTATAATTTATAAAAATCCTAAATTAACTTAAAATGAGAAGATAATAAAAAAGATTTATTAATTATTTATTAAGAATGGAATATAAAAAAGTTAATATTAAAAATATTACACAATGGTTTACTTGTTATAAATTTAAGTAGGGGTAAAAATAAAACTTGAATTCAAATCAACTTAGGGTTAGTTTGGTAGCACTCTTTAATTGTGTTAATAAGACAAAAAATTATTTTAAGTAATTTTAGAACAAAAAAATATCATTAGTAATTTTTTTTAAGAATTTTTGAAACTCTAAAAATATACTTAAAGTGTTCTTTTAATAAGCACGTAGAGATATTTTTTTATAACACTTGAAGTGTTCTTTTAGTAATTCAAATTTTTTTGTAAATATTTTTATAAAAAATTCTTATAATCATAAAAATATATATTTTTAAAGTTTTATTAATATAAATAATTACATGTTTATCCATTATTTTAGTTTTTTTGTAAATATTTTTTTTAGAATCATACAAATTATAATTGTAGTTTTTTATTAATACAAATAATTATGTATGTTCATTTATTAATTCAAAAATTTTAAAAATAGTTTATAATAAAAGAATTAATTATTTTATGTTTTTATTAAAACATATATTTAAAAATCTTTATTATTTAAATCAAATATTATTTTTTAAAAATTTTTAAAATTTATAATCCAACAAATAGTTAATTTAGGCTTTATTAATATAAATTTTTATTCGAATTTTTATATTTTTGTAATTATTTATTTATAATATCCTATTTTTATAATTATATTAGGAGAAGGCATCTATCAAGGTTCCATAATCCATATACCATGAAGAACCTTTAATATACTAAAATATATCAAATATTAAAACAAATAATATATATATATATATATATATAAAAAATTCATTATAGATTAACAACGAAAATAATCTTGAAGTAAATAGCTAGAAAAAATTCCAAAGCTATATGTATATATTTTGTGAAATTTATTAATTTGAGGACTAATTACTGGCTATAAATATATAATTGTAAAAAGAATTTTCAAGATAATGATTTAGCGAGAAATTTTATCTTGATCTAATTAGCTAGGGAAGATTCATCTCTAAAGATATTGCTAAATTTAGCACCATTCTTTGTACCAAAATATATGACAATATTAGTTAGGGATATTTATAAATAAAAAATTTCCATTTATAATCAATCACAAATTCATCACAAATTTGTCATTCAAAGTAAAATTAAACATCTCTTACTATTCCCTAGCTAATCCCTCACAAATTAGCTAGGGATTATTTCCCTAGCTAAATTTTCGTAGCTAAACAGATAATTTCTTGTAGTATCTATCTATTTATCTTTCAATCTATCTATATGTTTATTTATCTATCTATATATCTATGAATATATTTATCTATCTATCTGTCAATATAACTATATATCTATTTGTTTATCTAAATGTCTATCGATCTATCTATCTATTTGTTTATCTATATGTCTAAAAATATATAAATCTTGTTTATCTATTTGTTTATATATCTATATGTCTATTTGTTTATCTATTTGTTTATCTATTTGTCTATAAACATACTTGTCTAAACTGATTATATATTTGTTTATCCATCACAAATCCATCACAAATTTGTCATTCAAAGTAAAATTAATCATATCTTGCTATTCCCTAGAAAATTCCTCACAAATTAGCTAGGGATTATTTTCCTAGGTAAATTTCCTTAGCTAAATAGACAATTTATTTTAATATCTATCTATGTATCTATCCATCTATCTTTTAATCTATCTATATATCAATCTTTCTGTCTATATATCTATGGATATAATTGTCTATATATCTATCAATATAACTATTAATAATCTATCTATTTGTTTATCTATATGGATATCTATCTATCTATCTGTTTATCTATCTATCTATCTATCTATTTGTCTATCTGTTTGTATATCTATTTGTCTATTTGTATATCTATCTATCTACCTATTGATCGATCTATCTATCTATCTGTCTATCTGTCTATCTATTTGTCTATCTTTCCGTCTATCTATCTATATTTCTTTGTAAATATCTATCTAACTATCTATTTATTGTCTATTTATCAATATATCTATCTATCTATTTGTCTAACTATCTATAAATATGTCTATAATTTGTGTATCTATCTATTTATTTATTCGTCTATCTATAAATAGCTAGCAAAAATTCCAAAGCTAAATGTATATATTTTGTGAAAATTATTATTTAAGGACTAATCACTTGGTATAAATATATAATTGTAAAAATAATTTTCAAGATAATGATTTAGTGAGGGATTTTATCTTGATCTAATTAACTAGGGAAGATTCAGCTCTAAAGATGTTGCTAAATTTAGCACCTTTCTTTGTGCCAAAATCTATGACAATACTAGATAGAGATATTTTAAAATAGAAATTTTCCATTTATAATCCATCACAAATCCATCGCAAACTTTTCATTCAAAGTAAAATCAAAAATCTCTTGCTATTCCTTAGATAATCCTTCCCAAATTAGTTAGGGAATATTTTCCTAACTAAATTTCCATAGCCAAACATACAATTTCTTTTAGTATCTATCTGTGTATCTATCTGTCTATCTTTAAATCTATCTATATGTCTATCTATCTATCTATATATCTATCTATCAATCTATCTGTTTGTTTATCTATTTATATATCAATCTATCTATTTGTCTATTAAGTTTGTATATCTATCTATCTATATCTTTGTCTGTCTATCGATTGATCGATCTATCTATCTATATATCTACCTATCTATCTATTTGTCTATCTTTCCATCTATCTATCTATCTATCTATCTTTTTATACATCTATATGAATATCTATCTATTATCTATTTATCAATCTATCTGTCTATCTATTTGTCTATCTATCTATAAATATGTCTATAATTTGTCTATCTATCTATTTATTTATATTTCTATCTATCTATCTATCTATATGCATATATATATATATATATATATATGTTTTTCTAGCTATCTATCCATCTATTTGTCTATCTATCTATTATTCTATATATCAATCAATCAATCTATTTGTATAACAATCTATCAATCTATCTATCTATAAGTCTATCTATCTGTATATCTATCTATCTATCTATTTTTCGGTGTATTTATTCATTTTTATATCTATCAATATGTCTATCTTTCTGTCTATTTATATGTCTATCTTTTCTATATCTATCTATCTATCTGTCAGTCTGTCTATCTATCTATCAGTCAATCTATCTGCTTACCAATCTATTTATCATTTAACTATCAATCAATCTATCTATTTGTCTAAAAATATATCTATCTTTATGTCTATCAATCTATATATCATCTATCTATCTATTTGTTTGTCTGTATGTCTATTTTTCTATCTATTAAAATGTTTATCTTTCTTTCTTTCTATATGTCTATCTTTTTGTATATTTACATATATATCTGTTAATCTATCAGTCTATCTATCTGTCTGTCTCTAAGACTATCTATTTAACTATCTTTTGCTATATCTATCTATCTATATATTTGTCTAATAATCAGTCAATATATCTATCTATCAATCATCTATCTATATGTTTATCTATCTTTCTATCTATCTATGTGACTATCATTCTGTCAATCTACCTTTGTTTTAATCTGTCTATCAATCTCTCTCTGAATTTGTCTTTCAATATGTCTATGAATATGTCTATCTATCAATCATTCTATCTATCTATCTATTGATATGCGTATCAATGTATTTATAAATTTGTCTATTAATCTATGTATATTTTTATCCAAGTCTCCATTTATCTTTATAACTTTATATCTTTCCGCAAAATTTTATGTCTATCTGGTTATTTGTCTAATATTAGTCTATTTGTGCAACTATCTGTTAATCTATCTATCGATCTATATATATGAATATCTATCTATTTATCTATCTACATATCTATATATCATTCTATCTATCTATATGTTTATCTCTCAATATTTTTGTTGATCTTTCTGTATATCTATATGTATATATATATATATATATATAATATATATATATATATATATATATATATCTTTCTTTCTTTCTTTCTTTCTTTCTGTATTTTTATCTTTCTATCTATCTACCTACCTACCTATCTACCTATCTATCTATCTATCTATCTATTTGTCTGTCTGTTTGTTTGTCTATCTGTCTCTCAATCAACTTGTCTAACTTTTTATCTTTATGTATATCTATATGTCTATATATATATATATCTATCTATCTATCTATCTATCTAAGAATGTATGTATGTATCAATCTATGTATTTATCTAGTTATCGATCAATCTTTCTATCTATCTATCAATCTATCTGTATATATATCTATCTATGTATCTATCTATCTATTTACGTGACTATTTATCTATCTATTTATCTATCTTTATGTCTATCTATCTATATACGTATTTGTCTATATATCTATCAATTTATCAATAAATCAATATATCTATCTATTTAATTATCTATCTTTTTGTATATCTATCTGTCAATCTTTTTGTATATCAATCTGTATATATATATATATATCTATCTATCTATCTATTTGTCTAATAATCTATCTATTAATCTAATTATAAATATGTGTATCTTAATTTCTATCTATCAATCTATTTATTTATCTAATTGTCTATCTATCTATTTGTTGTCAGTCTATAAGTTTGTCTATTTGTTTGTTTATCTGTCTCTCTATTTGTCTATCTACCTACCTACCTAACTATCTACCTGCTTAGCAAACTAAGTGACTGACTGTCTGTCTGTCTATTTATCAGTCTGTCTATCTATCTATCTATATACGAATATTATCATCTATTTTTTTGGCTGTATGTCTATCTATCCATCAATCTTCTCATGACTGGCTATCTTTATATATATATATATATAATATATAATATATATATATATATATATATATATATATATATATATATATATTTCTATCTATCTATCTATCTAGAAAACTAGCTATAATAAATATATGTCTATCTATCTCTCTATCTATGTGACTACCTATCTATCTATTTGTATATTTATGTATCTATCAATATATCTGTATATCTATATATATATATATATATGTGTGTGTGTGTGTGTGTGTGTGTTTGTCTATCTATCTATCTCATTATCTTTCTATCTGTCTATCTATCTGTATATCTATCTAATAATCTATCTAATTATTTATCAATCTTTCTATATATATATATATATATATATATCCATTATCTATCTATCTATCTGTCTCTCTATCTATATGTAATGTCTATTTATCTATCTATATATCTATTTTTCTATTGATATGTCTATCTATCTCTGTATCTATCTACTATTTATCTATATATCTAACTAACTATCTATCTATCAATCTATCTGTCTGTCTGTCTATCTGTCTTTCAATTTGTCTATCTATTTTCTTTCTATTTGTTTATCTATATGTCTTTCTATTTATCAACTAGCTGTATGCCTATCTATCTATCTATGTATCTATCTATATGTTTGTCTATCTATCTATCTATCTATTTATCAATTTATTTATCTGTCTATCTATCTATGTATCGATATATCTAAATATTTATTAATCTGTATTTTTATCTGTCTATATATTCTCCTCTCTTTATATTCTATCAATTTGTCTATCAATTTGTCATTTAAATGCCTATGAATTTGTCTATCAATCTATATATCAATCTATATATCAATCTATATATCAATCTATCTATCATTATGACTATAAATCTATCAATCAATCTGTCAATCAATTAACCTATTATTATGTCTATCTATCAATCTATCTATTAATCTATCTATCAATCTATCTACCAATCTTTCTACTCTATTTGTATATCTATACTATCTATCTATCTATATTCTATGTTTCTATATATCTATATGTCTATCTCTCTAACAATATATCTATATAGCTATCTGACTACTTATTAATTTATCTATTTGTTTATCTATTTATGTATATATCTCTCTATGTATCTATGTATCTATATATTTATCTATATATTTGTCTATCAATTTAAAAATTTATATATCTATCTATTTATCTTTCTGTCTATCTATCTTTCGATCTATATAACTGTGTCTATCTATATGTTTATTTATTTATCTATCTATCAATGTATTTGTCTATCTATTTGTATACATACATATCTATCTATCTATTTATCTATGTATCTTTGTATCTATCTATCTATTTATCTATTTTCCGATCTATCTATCTATCTTCTATCTTTCAATCTATCTTTCTGACTATATATATATATATATTTATCTCTATTTGAAACAATCTATCTATTTATCAATCAATCAATCAATCAATCTTTCTGTCTATCTATATAATAATCTATCTATCAATATGTATATCTATTAGTCAATCTATCGATCTATTTATTTATCTATATATCTAACTAACAATCTATCTATTATCCTTTATATTTGTTAATTAATGTGTAAATCAATCTATTATTATCTATCAATTTGTCTAAAAATCTATATTCTCTCTATCTATCTATCTGTCGATAAATCAATCTATTAATTTGTCTCTCATTATGTCTATTAATCTATCTACCAATCAGTCTCGATCTTTCTATCAATATGTCTATCATTCTATTTATATATCTATCTTTTTATCTGTATATCTATTTATCTATCTAGCAAGCTAGCTATATATATATATATCAGTCTATCTATCTCTCCATCTATGTGACTATCTATATATCAATTTGCTTATTTATTTATCTATATATATATATATATATGTCTATCTATCTCTCTATTTTTGTGACTATCTATCTATCTATTTGTCTATTTATTTATCTATCAATATATATATATATATATATATATATTTCTATCTATCTATCTATCTCTATATCTATCTATTAATATATCTGTCTATCTATCAATCTATCTCTCTAACTATATGCCTAAATATAAATCTCTGTCAATCTGTATGTATGTCTGTTTCTCTATCTATCAATCTCTAATATCTTTTTGTGTATAGATGTCTATCTATCTATGTTTCTATCTACTATTTATCTGTATATTATCTATCTATCTATAAGGCGGTCTATATATATGTCTTTTTATCTATCTATCTATTTTCTCTTTATATTCTCTGTCTATCTATATATATCTATACTATCTATTTATCTGGCTATATGTCTAATATATATATATATATATATATTAGATAATATATGTCTATCTATTTATCTATCTATCTATTGATCTATCTATCTATCATTTATTTATCTATCTATCTATATATCTAAATATTTATTAATGTATTTCTATATGTCTATATATCTTTCTATCTATTTGTCTATCAATTTGTCTAACAATTTGTAATTTAAATGTCTTTAAATTTATCTATCAATCTATATATCACTAGTCTATCAATTTAGTCTGGCAATCTTTCTATCAATATGTGTAAAAATCTATCTATCGATCTGTCAATCAATTAATCTATCATTATGTCATCTATCTATCTATATG
>JAREIK010000987.1:0-42592 GCA_029783825.1 Sapria himalayana | reverse complement strand
TCTATTTATCTGGCTATATGTCTATCTATATATATTATGTCTATCTATTTATCTATCTATCTATTGATCTAATCTATCTATCATTTTATTTATCTATCTATCTATATATATAAATATTTATTAATCTGTATTTCTATATTGTCTATATATCTTTCTATCTATTTGTCTATCAATTTGTCTAACAATTTGTCTAACAATTTGTAATTTAAATGTCTTTAAATTTATCTATCAATCTATATATCAATTAGTCTATCAATTAGTCTAGCAATCTTTCTATCAATATGTGTATAAATCTATCTATCAATCTGTCAATCAATTAATCTATCATTATGTCTATCTATCTATCTATATGTCTATCAATCTATCTATCAATCTATCTATTAATCTATCAATCAATCTATCAATCTATCTGTATATCTATGTATATATCTATATTTCTGTCTTTCTATCTATATATCTATCTATTTATCTGACTATCTCTCAATCTATTTAACTATATTTCTATCTGACTACTTATTAATCTATCTATTTGTTTATATATATATATATATATATCTATCTATCTATCTATGTATCTATCTATTTATATATCTATTTGTCTATCTATTAGTCTATCAATTTTAAAATTTATTTATCTATCTATCTATCTATCTATCTATATATCTATTTAACTACGTGTCTATCTATATGTTTATTTATTTATCATATCAATCTCTTTTTGTCTATTTATTTGTATACATATCTATCTATCTATCCTATATGTGTATCTTTGTATCTATCTATGTATCTATCAATCTACTCATCTATCTGTCAATCTTTTAAATTTTTAATCTCTCTTTCTGTCTATCTATATATAAATATATCTTTTGTTTATCTAATTTTCTATCAATCTATCTATTTATATATCAATCTTTCAATCTATCTATCTAACTATCTATCAATCTGTCTGTGTATCTAATAATCTATCTATCTACGTGTATATCTATTAGTCTATCTATCGATCTATTTATTTGTGTATATATCTAACTAACTAACTAACTATATATCTATCTATATATTTATCAATCTATCTATCAATTAATCTATTAATTTATCTTTAAATTTATCTATAAACCTAAATATCAATCAATCTATCTATCTATTAAGAAATCATCTATCAATCTGTCTCTCATTCTGTCTATCAATCTGTCTACCAATCATTTTATCAATCTGTCTATGAATCTATCTATCAACATGTCAATCATTATATATATCTTTCTAACTATCTATCTATATAGCAAACTATCTATTTATCTATTTGACTATCATTGTTTCTTTCAATCTATTTATCTATTTTACTATTATTCTATCTATCTATTTTTCTATCTATATATCTATTTATTTCTCTATCTGCCTATCAATCTATCTATCTATCTAACTATCTAAAAATATGTCTATCAATCTATTCAGACTATCTATATATCTATCTATCTATTAATCTATATATCTATCTGTCAATCTACCTGTCTATCAATATGTCTATCTATCTATTTATATATGTATCTATCTGTCTATCTTGTGTGTATCTATCCATATATCTATCTATCTATCTATCTATTTGTATATCTATATGTATATCTATATATCTATCAATATGTATATCAATCTATCTATCTATAGAACTATCTTTCTATTTATATGTCTGTCTATATATCTATCTGTCTATCTTTCTGTCTATCTATCTATCTATCTAACTATTTATCTATCTATATAATCATCTATATATCTATTTATCTATCTGTCTATCAATTTATTTATATATATATCTAATAACATGTCTATCTTTCTATCTATTTATATGTCTATCTAACTATCTACCTATCTATGTATGTGTCTATCTAACTATCTGCCTATCTATCTATGTGTCTATATATATATATATCTATCTATCTATCTAATTATCTATTTGTATATCAATTTGTCCATCAATTTGTTTATAAATCTATCTACCAATCTATCAATCTATCAATTTATCAATCAACCATTCATTCAATAAATATATTTGTCTATCTATCTATCTGACTATCTGTCAATCAATCAATCATTCATTCATTTAATCAATCAATCTGTTTATCAATGTTTCTATAAATCTATCTATAAATCTGTGTCAATGAATCAATCAATCAATCAATCTTTTTATTTTTATATCTATCTATCTATTTATATATCGAACATTCTATAAATCAACTAATATTACTATGTATTTATCTTTCTATAAGTATATCTATCTATCTATCTATCTGTATCCAAGTCTATATATATATATATATATCTATCTATCTATCTATCTATCTACCTCTCAATCTGTTTATCTTTCTGTCTGTCTATCAATCTGTCTATCAATCTATGTATTAATAGACCTATCAATCTACCTATCAATATGTCTATCTATCTATCGATCTATTTATCTATCTGTCTGTCTATCTGTCTATTTATCTATCTGTATGTCTAGCTGTTTGTCTACCTATCTGTCTGTCTATCTGTCTGTCTATATATCTGTCTATGTATCTATCAATCTTTCAATCTATCTGTCTACCTATCTATCTATATATCTAGCTCTATATCTGTCTATCTATCTATCTATCTATCTATATATATAGCTTTCTATATGAGTATGAATCTATTTATCTATATATTAATCTATTAATCTTTTTATCACACTATCTATCAAACTGTCTATTAATCTTTTTATCAATCTTTCTATCAATCTTTCTATCATTCGATCTATAAATCTATCTATCTATCTATCTATCAGTCTAGTTATATATCTATCTATCTGTCTATGTATCAGTCTATCAATCTATCTATCAATCTCTCAATCAAACTATAAATCTATGTATGTATCTTTATAAATATCTATATATCTATTTGTCTATCTATCTACCTATCTGTCTGCTTGTCTGTCTATCTATCTATCTATCTATATATCAATCAATCAATCAATTAATCAATCAATCTATCTATCTATTTATCAATGTTTGTATCTATCTGCCTATCAATCTATGTCAATCAATCAATCAATCAATCAACTAATCTATCTATCTATCTAACTATCTATCTATTTGTTTATCTATCTATCTATTTATCTATGAATCTATATGACTTTATATATATCTTTCTAACTATCTATCTTCCATCTATCTGTTTGTCTATATATATATATATATATATCTATCTATCTTTCTTTTAATCTATTTGTCTGTCTATCAATCTATCAATCTATCTATCAATATGTGTATTAATCGAACAATCAATATGTCTATCAATCTATCTATTTATCTTTCAATCAATCAATTTATCCATCTAACTATCCTTCTATCTATATATCTATCTATTAATCTATCTATCTTTCTATCTATATATGTATCAATCAATCAATCTATCTATCTATCTTTCTTTCTTTATATCTATATATCTATCTGTGTGTCCATATTTCTTTTTATCTATCTATTAATTTATTTGTATATGTGTCTATCTATCTATCTATTATACAATCAATCTATAAATCTATCTTTCAATGTGTCTATCATCTGTCTATAAATCTATCTATCTTTTTTTCTATCTATCTGTCTAGCTTTTTATCTATCTATCTATTTATCTATTCATATACAAATCAGTCTATCTATTAGTCTATCAATCTATCTATCAATCTCTCACTCAAACTATCAATCTATTTCTATATTTATCTATCTACCTATATTTCTATTTGTCTATCTATCTATCTATCTAGCTATCTTTCTGTCTATCTATCTATATATCTTTCTTTCTTTCTATATGTATGTCTATCTAACTTTAAATGTATTTATCTATCTATCTATCGATTTTTTAATCTATATGTCTATCTATCTATTTATCTAGCTATTTATCTATCTATATATCTATCTATCTATCTATCTATCTATTTTTCTATCTATTTGTATATCTATCTATCTATCAATTTGTCTATCTATTGTCTATCTATCATTGAAACAATTAATCAATTAATAAATTAATCAATTAATCAATCTATCTATCTATCAATCTATCTATTAAATTGTCTATCAATTTGTCTATCATTATGTCTATCAATCTACCTATTAATCTATATATCAATTAATCTCTCTATCTTTCTATAATTCTATAATCAATCTGTATATCAATAAATCAATAAATAAATCTATCTAAATATATATATATATATATCTATAGATAGATTGATGTATCTGACTTTTATATCTATCTATATTTCTATCTATAAATTTGTCTATCAATCTATCTATCTATCAATCTATCTATTTACTGGCCAATCAATCTTCTTATCAATTTATCTATCAAACTCTCCATTTATTTATTAATTTAGTTGTCTATCAATCTGTCAATCTGTCTATCTGTTTATCTATCTATCTATATATCTATCTAATTATCTACCAATCAATCAATCTAACTATATACCAATCTATCTATCTTTCTCTTTATAATGTGTCTATCTATTTGTTTTATAATTATCTATCTGTTTATTTATCTATCTTTCTATCTGACTTTATATATATATATATATATATATATATATCTGTCTATTTATCTATCTAATAATCTTTTTTATCTATTGATCTATCTATTTGTCTATCTATCTATTAATCTATCTATCTGTCTTTCTATTTATATATCTTTCAATTAATCTATTTCTTTATCTGGCTATATATCTGTCTTTCTATCTTCCATCTATCTATCCATCTATATATCTGTCTATCAATATATGTATTAATCTGTTAATCATCTGTTTATCAATTTGTCTATCAATTTTTATAATTATCTATCTTTCAATATTTTAATCAATATTTCTATTAATTTATCCTTCTATCTATCTATATATCTGTGTGCCTATCAGTCTATATATCTATCTATTTGTCAATCTATCAATCTATATATTTATCAATAATCTATATTTTTGTCTATTAATTAGTCTATCTTTCTATCTTTCTATCTATGTCTTTATCTATATGTTTATATTTCTGTCTATCTATTTGTCAAACTATTTTTGTTTATATATGTTTATATTTGTGTGTATCTATCTATGTATCTATTTGTGTATCAATTTGTCTATCTATCTACCTATCTATCTATCTATATATGTGTGTGTCAATCAATCAATCAATCTATCTGTCTTTCTATCTATCTGTCTATCTTTCTATCTAACTATTTGTTTCTCTATCTATCTATCTTTCTATTTGTTTCTCTATCTATCTTTCTATTTGTATATCTCTTTATTTATCTATATGTCTATCTTTTGATATATATATATATATATATTTGGTTATCTATCAAGATAAATATCTTTCTATCCATCTATATATCGATATGTCTATACATCTATCTATCTATTTGTCTATTTATCAGTCTATCTATTTGTCTATCTATCTATCTATCTATCAACAAATTTATTTGTCTATCTGTCTATCTATCTATCTTTCTTTCTTTCTAACTAATAATCTATCTATCTATTTATCTATTTGTATATCTATCTATCTATCTATCTATGTATCTATCAATTAATTAACCTATCTGTCTATCTATTCATTTCTCTATCTATCTTTCTTCTTATCTATCTATCTTTTTATGTATATATCAAGATATCTATCTATCAATCTATCTATCAACTCGTCTATCAATTTGTCTATCAATATATCTATTAATATGTCTATGAATCTATCTATCAATCTAGCTATCTATTGGTCTAACAAACTAACTAACTATCAATGTATCTATTTATCTATCTATCTATCTTTTTGTCTATCTATGTATCTATCTATCTATATTTCTATATTTTTGTCTAACTATTTGTCTATCTATTTGTATATCTTTCTATATATTTATTTGTCTATCTTTATGTCAATTTATCTAATAATCTATATAATAATCTTTTAATATATCTCTCGAATAATCTGACGATCTATCTGTGTATCAATTTGTCTATCTATCATTCTATTTATTTATATATCTATCTATCTATGTCTCTATCTATCTGTCTATATAACTATCTAGATATATGTATATCAATGTATCTATTTTTATATTTAGGTGTCTATATATATCTTTCTTTAAATCTGTTTGCCTTTTATCTGTCTATCTATATGTCTATCTATCTATCTATATAAATGTGTATCTTTCTTGCTATCTATATGTCTATCTATCTATCTATCTATTTGAATATATATCTATCTATCTCTTTATCTATCTATCTATTTGTCTGTCTAACTATTGATTATATAAATATATATATATTTATATATTTATATATCTAACTATCTATCTATTGGTCTATCTATCTATCTACTTATCTGTCTGTCTATCTATCATTCTCTCTATCAATTAGTCTATCAATTTATTTATTAATCTTTCTATCAATCAATTTATCAATCTTTCTATCAATCTGACTTTCAATCTATTTATCTTTTTGTCTATCTTTGTGTCTATCTATTTGTCTATCAATCTATGTATCACATAGTCTATAAATTTGTCTATCAATCTATTTATCATGTTATTTATCAATCTATCTATAAATTTATCTATCAATCTATCAATATATTTGTGCATCTTTTCATCTAACTATTTGTATATCTATATGTCTATCTATCTATCGATCTATGTATCTTTCTATCTATCTATCTATCTATTTAACTATCTTTTAATCTGTATATCTGTATGTGTATGTATGTCTCTATATATATATATATATATATATATATATATATATATATATATATATATAT
This sequence comes from Sapria himalayana, assembly GCA_029783825.1. NCBI lineage: Eukaryota > Viridiplantae > Streptophyta > Magnoliopsida > Malpighiales > Rafflesiaceae > Sapria > Sapria himalayana. The sequence continues at coordinate 35,804 of JAREIK010000987.1, read as the reverse complement.
ATATATATCACTTTATCTATCTATCTATTTTTATGTCAACCTATCTATCGATATATCTATGTATCTATCTATCAATCTATATATCTATCTATCTGTTTGTCTATCTATCTATTTATTTTTCAATCTATCTATCTATTTATCTGGCTATCTACCTACCTATCTATCTATCTATTTGACTATCTATTTGTTTATATATCTTATAATTTATTTGTCTTTATATCTATCTATTGATCGATCTGTCTAACTATCTATCTTTGTATATTTGTTTCTTTTTATCTATCTATCTATCTATCTATTTATCTATATGTCTATCTATTTGAATATCTTTCTAACTATTTATCTATTTGTCTATCTATCTAAGTATCTATCTATATATCAATCTATCTATATATCTATCTATTTATCTGTGTCTATTGATGGGTATCTCTATGTGTCTATTTATATTACTATCTATTTGTCTATCTTTCTATCTATCTATATTTCTATCTATCTATCTATTTATATATCTATTTATATGTCTATCTATCTATGTATTTATCTATCAATCTATATGTCTATCTATCTTTCTATCTATCGATCTATTTAACTATCTTTTAATCTGTATATCTGTATGTGTATGTATGTCTCTATCTATCTATATATCTATTTATCTATCTATCTATTTTTATGTCAATCTATCTATCTATATATCTATGTATCTATCTATCAATCTATATATCTATCTATCTGTTTGTCTATCTATCTATTTATTTATCAATCAATCTATCTATTTATATGGCTATCTACCTACCTACCTATCTATCTATTTGACTATCTATTTGATTATATATCTTACAATTTATTTGTCTTTATATCTATCTATTGATCGATCTGTCTGACTATCTATCTTTGTATATTTGTTTCTTTTTATCTATCTATATATTTATCTATATGTCTATCTATTTGAATATCTTTCTAACTATTTATCTATCTATCTATCTATCTAAGTATCTATCTATATATCAATCTATCTATATATCTATATATTTATCTGTGTCTATTGATGGGTATCTCTATGTGTCTATTTATATTACTATCTATTTGTCTATCTTTCTATCTATATTTCTATCTATCTATCTATATATCTATTTATATGTCTAACTATCTATGTAGTTATCTATCAATCTGTATGACTATCTATCTTTCTATCTATCTATATATCTTTATAACTATCAATCTGTCTATCTACATGTCTATCTATCTATCTATCTATCTATATATCTATGTGTCTATCTATTTGTCTATCAATATTTCTATTTATTTGCCTATCTATACCTCTATCTATTTGTCTATCTATATGTGTATCTATCTACCTACATACCTATCTATCTATCTATATATATAACTTTTTGTATATCTATTTCTCTCTCTATCTATCTATCTTCCAATCTATATGTATATCACTATATATATCTATCTATCTATCTATCTATTTGTATATCTATCAGTCTATTTATTGATATATATATATATATATCTTTCAATCTTTCTATATAACTATTTATTTATTTATCTATCTTTCTATCTATCTATGTGTCTATCAATCTGCCTTTCTTTTTGTCTATATATTTGTCTATCTATCTATCTTTCTACATGTATATTAGTTTTTCTATCTATATGTCTTTCTATCAATCTATCTCTCGGTCTAGTTGTATATCTGTCTGTCTATCTATCTAATTATCTACCTATCTCTCTGTCTATCTATCATTCTTTCTATATGCCTTTTTATATATCTATATTTCAATCTATCTATATATCTCTCTATCATTCTATCTATTTATTGATATATATATATATATATCTATCTATCTATCTATCTATCTATCTATCTGCCTATCTATCTGCCTATTTGTCTATCTAACAACCTATCTATCTATCTATCATTCTATCTATCAATCATTATCTATATATATATATCTGTCTATCCATCTTTCTTTCTTTTGATCAATCTATTTATCTGTATATCTATCTATCTATCTATATGTAAATTAATTTGTATATCAACCTATTTATTAATAATCTGACTATTTATCTCTCAATCTATTTGTCCATCAATCAATCAATCAATCTGTCTGTCTATTTATATATCTATGTATTTATTTGTTTCCTTATCTGGCTATCTATCTATGTATTTATCTGTGTATCTATCTATCTATCTATAAATGTCTCAATCTTTCTATCAATCTCTCTTTTAATCTATCTATGTATTTGCTTATAAATTTGTCTATCAATTTTTCTTTGAATCTATCTATCAATATGTCTATCAATATGTCTTTAAATTTGTCTCTATATATGGTATTATTCCAGTCTATCTAAATATCTATCTATCTATCTATATGTCTATTTGTTTGTCTATCTTTTTATATATAAATTTACCTATCAATCTGTCAATCTATTTTTCTACTTCTTTATCTATCTATCTGTAATATTTATAAGTCCATCTATTTATCTATATATCTATTTATTCATCTGTCTTTTTTTATATCTATCTATCAATATGTATATCGATCTATCTATATATCTATCTATCTATATATCAATCAAACTATCTATTTGTCTTTCTATCTATCTATCTATCTATGTGACTATCTATTTGTCTATTTTTTTGTATATCTATTTGCCTATCTATCTATCTATCAATTTTCCTATCTATCTATCTATCTTTCTTTCTTTCTATCTAACTAACTATCTATCTATATGTCTAGCTATATATCTAATTTACTGTCTGTCTGTCTATCTATCTATCTATATATCCTTCTATCTATCTGCCTATCTCTATATCTTTTTATCTACATATTTGTAATCTTTCTATATTTCTATATATCTTTTTGTGTCTATCTATCTATCTATTTATATATATATATATATATATATATATATATATATATATATGTCAATCTATCTATATATTTGTCTTTCTATATGTCTTTCTATTTGTCTATTTATCTATCTTTGTATCTATCGATCTATCAATCTATTTGTCTATTTTTCAGTCTAACTATATTATCTAATATTTTTTCTATCTATCTATCTATCTATCTATATGTCTAATTATTTGTTTATCTATTAGTCTTTATTTATATCTATCTATCTATATATCTATTTGTCTATGTATCTGTCTATAAATCTATCTATCCATCTATATATCAAATTGTTTATCAAAATGTCTATCTATTTGTCAATATGTTTTATTTGTCTTTCTGTCTATGTCTATTTATCTGGTTGTTTGTCTATCTGTCAATCTTTCTATTTACCTATTTATCTATTTATTTTTTTTGTCTATCTGCATGCCTACCTAATTGTCTGCCTAGTTGTCTGCCTAGTTGTCTGCCTGCCTAACTATCTATCTCACTACAACAAAACTTCAAATTTATGACGTTTTGTTCCTTGATGTTTTCAGAAAATGTCATTATTTTATTTGTAATTAGACATGTCATGACATTTTTCAAAAAACATCATAATTTGGAACTTGTTTTATGTTTTTATGGCATTTACTAGAAATGTCTTTGTTAAGACTAATAGGTTAGGAAATTTCGTGACTCCTTAAAAAATGTCAAGGAATAAGGGGCTGAAAATTAAAAACCTTGTCACTTTTATAAGTGTCATAGATAAGAAAATATTAATTTTTAATTTATTGATTTGGAACTAATTAGTTTTGTATTTTTTACTTGTAAAATAAGTAATAGATTTTAAAATGGCACTGGCAACAAACTGGAAGAGTTGAGTGGAAGAGTCTCGACCTCCTTCTTTATGGCTTCGTTTTCCATTTCTTCATTGATGGAATTCCCTTCGTTTTTTTTTATTTTTTTATTTTTTTTTGCTCAATCTAAATTAATCCAATAAAAAAAACCTTATAGCACGTGGTAGTCCAATATCCAATTCGATTCCTGAAACTAGTTTAGTAATAAAAAGTAAGGACTCGATGATCTTCCCACTAGGTCCGGGCATAGGCTGATACTCAGTCTCGTCCCCTTCAACCTTCATGGCTATTACCAGTGCGGAACCGTGCCTTCATGGCTGATACTCGGTCTTGATGATCTTCCCGACAGGATCTTTAGATTGCTCTTCAATTCTTGAAAATACTGAGCGTGTAGGAAAGCCTCGACCAGAATTATGGATAACGATAACATTCAAGGCTATATAAATGCAATAAATGTAGGGGTAGCCACAAGCTCAAATTCAAAGTTCATAACCTTTCTCTGTGATACTCTTGCATCAAGAACAAGATAGAAACTAATGGACTATTCAAGCATCTGCTTCCATTTGTTTATGCATTATCATTTGGTCTTCTGTCTATGATTTGGATTGTGGATGCTCATCGTGTTTACTCATCACCACTAGCACTGGAATCCCCCACGTTACCTACTCCGATTGACTCACCTCTGGCCCCTGGATTTGAAATTCCAACTAGCTCACCGCATTTTTCATTTTTGCCTCCTTCACATGATAGTCCCACAAGACAGTGATAATCTTTTATTTATCATAGATATGATTATCATTTTGGCATACTGGAGTGAGTAAGAATGAATTGGAATGACCTATTGTTTGTGTAGTTTAAAGTAGTTTTCTTCTTGATGTTAAAAATATAGTTTTCCATGGGCCACATGTTTAGAAGTGGCTAAGTGTCAGGCTTTTTTCTATTTGTTCTACCCTGCATATGAGCTAGTGTTGGCATAAGGTTCCACCAACTTGTCATTTTCTAGTTGCTACTATTCTACCAAAGAGTAATAATGAATTCTTTTCCATATCTCATTTTCAATGCTCAGTCTGTAGTTCTTCTTGCAAAGTCCAATTTGCTCATTACAAGGGATATAGAGTGGGAAAATCTTGTTGTTGGCTTTGAGCAGGTGATTATCCATGTTTTTTTTGATCTTGTGCCATTTTATACATGTTGGTTCCATGCTTTGGAAAAATATTATATTTTTTAATTATTTTTGCCAATAAAATTTACTTGCACGGACCTTTAATAATGGAAAAATAAAATAATTTTTGGAAAAATTGATTAATTGAATTGGTAGTGTAGATTGGTATGATATACTGGATGTGGGTGTCCCTGCTTTCTTGTCTATGGTTTTTTAATTTGGCTTAGTTCTCAAAATATAATGTCCACCTACTACATGATTCCGCTTTACAACTTTTCTTTTTAATTTGTATTTGCTAAGAATTCAGGAGAACCGGTATGGTGTTTTAGACTTGTGCCATGCACAAACTATAAGTACATTTGCTTCACTTTCTTGTGGCTTTCATTTTTTTTTCTTATACTTCATCATGCAAGAGTTTACCTAGCCATTGTGTCATATGGTTTGTATTCCGACTCTTATGAGATATAAATGCTTGCATCCTGTAGGTTTTATTCGTGAGCATAGCAATGTAATATTTAGATAGGTATAATAATTTTGTGGTTCCTCTCCTCTCCATTCTTCTCTTTCTCTCTTGCTGATGTGGAAAATTTAGAAAACCTATTAAATAAATTGGTTTCGTTTGTGTGATAGTGCCGACATGATAGAATTGGGGGTGCTCCAATCCTTATTTCTCTCACATAACTATATATGCTATCACATGTAGCCACACACATTCTTTTGTTGTATATTTACATAGTCACATGCACATATTAATTTATACACATTTGAGTAGTGGAGGGAGATGAGATTCAACATTTTCATCAAAAGGTCTTAGGCTAGGATCTCTCATTCATTAATCATTATGGTATCCTTGTGGTTGGCATGTGTGCAAGTAGTTATTTCCATCACACCATTTCCAAAACAATGTGAAATTGTGAATTATTTAGCTTTTTTTTGTATTGACGTGTTATATTTTCTTTTGAACATATATTTTTCTATAATTTTGTGCCATTTATACTTATTCCTTCTTATTTTAATTTTAATTGTGTGCAAATATGCACATATTAATATTTTAATTTTGTGAAAAAAATATTCGTATTTTTTGGGTCAATTGAGATTGTTAAAAGAATTTCAATACAAGTGTGTAAGAGTGAGAATTTATTCTTTCAAGATGTTAAAACATGTGGATACGTGTAGACATAAAAAATTAATCCTTGTTTTAAATGTAAACATGCTAATAGTGGAGGTCATAGAAGTTCATGCAAAAGTGCACAAGGTTCTCTTTTTAGCATGAAGTTTGGGATATGTTAAAATCTATACATTCTTATCTCCAAATATTAGAGAGAATTCGTTTGATGAGACTCGAATCTGAGACTTGCCACATTTTGATGAATTCACTTGTCATCACACCAAAATATGGTTTTCATTACATAAATAGAATATGTAAATTTTTCAGGTGATCAACTATCTTAGTACTATTCTCATTCAAATAATTTTAATTTAGGGTTCTTTTGAGATTTGACATATTAGTGTTTGTGTAATCTCACATTAATACTCGCGAACAATAAGTGCACATTAAACACAGACAGAAAAAATGAAAATAAAATAAGAAAAAAAAATTACACATCAAGCTCTTTAAGTTGATGTTTATATATCTTGTGCAACATGTTCAAAAAAAAGTAATTTAGGGTCATTTGAGTGAAGTCACATGATGGGGAATCATTTTACCATTTCACGTTGCTTTAATGGGACTTGAGGATGAAGTTGTCTCAATTAGGAACTCCCTCATCACGTACAATTGTTCTGGTGAAGCTTGAGTGAAGTTTCCCAAAAAAAACTTGATCAACCTCATTCAGATTCAATTACCCTTTCAATGATGCTATAGGGGTGTGGGAATATTTATGAATGGATGTCTTTTGCTAATAAGATCCAATAACCTTTGAGGTAAAACACTAATAGAATTATATGCTATAGTGCATACAAATGCTTTATTAAGTGAAAAAAGAGAGATGTTTTGACGATCTCTTTTAATTATTCATGATAGTCAATGAAATAGTAACTCATTAAGGAAAGATATCTTAATAGTCTTGGAATACTCTAATAAAATACATTTTATTATGGGTAGGCACTTTGATGTTACTCTCACGATTAGAAAAAAAAATTGTTGATAAGTAATTTGTTATTAAATTTATTTTTTCCCAAAACACTAAGGATTAGTTTAATATACATGGAACTTCCTAATAGTTTTGATAAAATATATATTTTGTAATAATTTTATTTATGAGTTGTGTACATGAACATGAGATCTCATTATTATTATTATTATTATTATTATATATTCAAGAGTATTATTATTTTTCACGATCATTATTATTGATAAAAATGAAAAATATATATTCTCTCACATAAAATAAGTCATAGTATATATATATATATATATATGACTAGGGTTAGCGCAATCTAGATATTGAGTGCTCTCTTCACTACAACAAAACTTCAAATTTATGACATTTTATTCCTTGACGTTTTCAGAAAATGTCATTATTCTATTTGTAATTAGACATGTCCTGACATTTTTCTAAAAACATCATTATTTGGAACATGTTTTCTGTTTTTATGGAACTTACTAGATGTGTCGTTGTTAAGACTAATAGATTGTTAATACTAATAGATTGTTAAGACTAAAGAAGGGCTGAAAATTATAAACCTTGTCACTATTATAAGTATAATGGATATGAAAATATTAATTTTGAATTTATTGAATTAGAACTAATTAGTTAGTATTTTTTATTTTTAAAATATGTAATAGGTTTTAAAATGGCATTGGCAACAAACTAGAAGAGTTGAGTGGAAGAGTCTCGGCCTGCTTCTCTATGGCTTCATTTTCCATTTCTTCATTGATGGAATTCTCTTTGCTTATTTATATCTTTCGTCCTCTTGGTTGTTGTATTCTCGCACATGATCTTAGTGAATAGATTCTTACGCGTTGCACGACAGGTCCTAGTAGACCTTTATTGTTAATTTAGTAGATATGTTACAAAAATGCATGATGCTTAATGGCTACCCTTGTTATACGAAAAATTTTTGTAGCTTGGCAGGAGAAAATAAAAAGCTGAAAAGGAGTGTAAATTGGGATCAAAAGAGAGAAATTGCAATCAATTACTCTTGTCATTAGTTTCTACATGGATTATTTTATGAACTGTGGAAAGTGGAGTTGTACATGGCTTATGCAGCATATCTTCGGCATCGTGTGTTGTGTTGCTATTTGGTGAAGTTTAATTAGTAATGTTTCCTCCAATCAATACTGATTTTGTGATGTTGGTGTTGGGTTTGTCGGTGATTTTGCCGTAGTTGAGTTATCTGCTTCCTATTTTCAGGCTACTGTTCTACCAAAGAGTAATAATTAATTCTTTTTTATTTCCCATTTTCAGGCTCAGTCTGCAGTTCTTCTTGCAATGTCCAATTTGCTCATTACAAGGGATATAGAATAGGCAAATCTTGTTGTTGGCTTTGAGCAGGTGATTATCCATTCTTTTTTATTTTTTATCTCGTGCCATTTTTATACATGTTGTTCTATTTATTCTCTCCTCCTCTATTTTTCTGACTGTGAAAGTATGGAAAAAATGAGGCTATAATTCCTAAAAATGTGTGCTCTATAGTCATGCCATTTCAAAATCAATTAGCCTAAGGACCTAGAGACTTAAATTGTCATATCTATAAATTCGTCTAGGTCACGTATTTGTTTATTTTATGTTAGATATTACAGCAAAGTCAAAATATATTATTAACTTGTTTAGAAATAGATGATAAGTAAATTAATACTCACCTAATTAAATACTTTTACTTTATTTTTTAAATGATTTATATACATTGAGAAGTTTGAATAGAATATTACTATCTTCCTCACAAAAGAAAAGAAAGAAAAAAGGGATATTATTATCAAAACAAGATGTACCTTATATACATGGGAATATTGATTATAGGAAATGAGAAATTAAACAAATATTTATATAAATATTATACACAAATAAGGATATTACTATCAAAAAGAGAATATATACGTTATATACATTTTATACATGGGAATATTGATTATTGAAAATGAGAAATTAAGCAAAGTATTTGTTAAAATAAGCTACACAAATAAGGAAAATAAGATTTGGGGGTCTAGTAAATAGTATATAAAATTTTTAAGTAGCTAGAAATAAATAAAATAATATAGTTAAAAGGAAAATACAAGGCCAATTAAAATTTTCCTTTTCTCAAAACACTTTTTATTTTCTCTTTTCCTTAGGCATGTTTGATAAAAAAAATCATCTTTATTTTTCTTTTCCCCAATGTAATGTCTTTTTTTCTTATAAATTAGAGAATTAGCTTTTACCTCAAATATGATTTAAATAATTTTTCGTTAAAAAAATAACAAAAAAAGGAATCAAAACCTATAATGCACTAGAATGCATGATGGGAGGTTCTAGGATCAGATTTGGAGGAGAATAAAATATTTTTTTATTAATAAATTGACTTTTCTCATATTTGACTTTTATATAAAGTATAATTAAATGATATTTTTTTGTTTAAATATTTTTTTTCTAAGAATCATACTAACTATGAGAAATAATTTCTCATGTTTAAATATTATTCTAATCATGTTGACTATGTAAACAAATTCAACATTATTACAATATTAATGCTCATCCCTTTTATCTTATATCTGACATGCTTATTAATATTTTATTAAATTGATTTTTGAATTTTCTTTAAACAGATAAAAAAGAGGTTGCTAAACAAATAACATTAGAATGTTGATATCTTCTTCCATTTGAAGTGTGATCACTATTGGAAATAATTCGTTCTTTTAAAATGGATCATTCATGGATCTCAAAGGATAGAAGATCGAAGGAATATGAAGATGGAGTTGAATGTTTTGTTGCATTTGCAATACAAAATTCTGCAAATAAAACCTCCATTAAATGTCCATGCTTACAATGTGGTAATATGATTTTCAATACTCCTCAAAAGATTCTAGACCATTTGTTTTTCTTTGGAATTGATCAAAGTTACTATACATGGTATTGGCATAGAGAGGCAGCTCCAAGTGGCCCACCTACCATAAGAGTAAAACATTATGATAGACTTCAATTTGATGATCAACGTAGTACAAAAGAAATAGTTGAAGCTGCACATGATAATTGTCAAAATGATCATGAATTGTTTGCAAGATTACTACAAGATGTAGAAAAACCATTATATCCTGGTTGCAAAAACTTTACAAGATTGTCTGTCTTGATCATATTATACAACTTGAAAGCATGTTTTGGGTGGGCTGATAATAGCTTTTCAGAGCTTTTACAAATTCTTGGAGAAATGTTGCCTTTAAACAATGAATTGCCTTTGTCGAGAATGAAGCGAAAAAGACATTAAATTCTTTGGGAATGGAATATGAGAAAATATATGCATGGCCAAATGATTGTGTACTTTATCGGAAGGAGTTGAAAGATGCATCCCTATGTCCTACCTGTGGAACTTCGAGATGGAAGACAGATAACACAGAAACTAAGAGGAGAAAAGGAGTTCCTGTGAAAGTAATGTGGTATTTTCCTCCAATTCCAAGATTTAGAAGAATGTTTCAATCATCAAAAATTACAAAAAAGCTCATATGGCATGTTGAAGAATGAAATTTTGATGGGGAAATGCATCATCCATCAGATTCACCATCATGGAAGCAAGTTGATCATAGATGACCTGAGTTTTCCTTAGAACCTAGAAACTTGAGACTTGCAATTTCTGCTAATTGCATAAATTCTCAGAGTTCATTTAATAGCAAACATAATTGTTGACCCATTCTCATGATAATTTACTACCTTCCTCCATGGTTGTGCATGAAAAGAAAATTTATGATGTTATCTTTATTAATTTCAGGTCCACGACAACTTAGCAATGATATTGATGTATATTTAGCACTGCTAATAGAAGATCTAAAAACATCATGGGAGGTCGGAGTTCAAGTTTACGATGCACATAAATAAGAAATCTTTACATTAAGAGCCGTTCTATTATGGACAATCAATGATTTTTTTGCATATGGAAACATGTCAGGCTGCAAAGTTAAAGGATATTATGGTTGTCCAATATGTGGAGAAGAAACATATTCTTGCATGTTAAAGCATGGAAAAAAGAACTCATATACTAAACATAGACAATTTCTTCCAAGAAATCATCCATATAGGAAACAAAAGAAAGCATTTGATAGAAAACAAGACTTTCGCTCACCTCCACAAATATTGGCTAGCGAGGAAATATTAAAAAAAATAAATGGAATTTGCAATCCTTGGGGGAAAAAAGGTTAAATTGGGAAAATCTGAAATCAACAATACAAATTGTTGGAAAAAGAAGTCCATATTATTTGATCTTGAATATTGGAAATATCTTCATGTTCGTCATAATTTGGATGTAATGCATATTGAGAAAAATGTTTGCGAAAGTATTATTGGCACCTTACTCAACATTGTAAGTAAGACAAAGGATGAGCTTAATTCTCGCTTGGATCTTGTAGGTATGGGCTTAAAGAGTGAATTGGCACCAAGGTTTGAATCGAATAGAGCATATCTTTCTCCTGCATGTTATACACTTTCTACGATGGAAAAGAAGGTGTTTTGCAAAATACTTTCACAAGTGAAGGTTCCATATAGATATTGTTCGAACCTTCGAAACCTCGTGTCAATGGAAGACTTGAAACTTAATGGATTAAAATCACATGACTATCATGCATTAATACAAAAATTTTTTCCAGTTTTGTTACGTTCTATCTTGCCCAAGCATGTGAGGAATGCCATTTGTAGATTGAGTTTCTTTTTCAATGCTTTCTATACTAAAGTCGTTGATGTTCCTTTCTTAGATGAGTTACAAAATGAGATAGTGGTGACATTATGCTTGTTTGAAAAGTACTTCCCACCTTCATTCTTTGATATCATGGTGCATCTTACTGTGCATCTTGTAAGAGAAGTGAAACTTTGTGGACCGGTTTACTTTAGGTGGATGAGTTACGAAATCATACTAGTCCTGAAGGTTGCATTGCTGAATACTATATTGCAGAAGAAAGAATCGAGTTTTGTACAGAGTACTTATCAAATGTGTAAGAAATTGGAATTTATAGTAGTTCAAACATTGACCAAAAAGTACAAGCACCAATATTTGGAGGTCTTACTATGAAGGTCGATTCCAATTTATGGTTACAAGCACATCATTATGTGTTGGAAAATACATCAATTATCCAACCTTATATTGAGTAAGCACCACTAACTTTTTGTTTCTTTATTTATTGTACATATAATATATTACTCTAATTATTTAATTTTTATACATGACCTCATAGAGAGCACATACAATGGTTGAAAGTGAAACATCCATGTCAATCAAAAAGGCAAAAGTGGTTATAGGATGAGCATGCTCGTACTTTTACCTTTTGGTTACAACAAAAGGTACTACAATGATTTCTTAAATTTTCCTTTTCTTTTACATTATTAGTTAACATATAAATGATAACTGTAACTTATTTCTATAGGTTGGAGTTGCAATGGGAAATAATGAACCTGTATCTAAAACCCTTAAATGGATAGCTGATGGTCCAAGCCATTATGTGATGAAGTATAATGGTTATGTTATAAATGGGTGTCAATATAATACCAAGGAGCGTGATGATTTACTATCTACCCAAAATAGTGGAGTTAGTATTATAGCAACGACCATGCAAATTGCTAGTGCTAAGGATAAAAATCCTATTTTCGGGGAACTTTGTTTCTATAGAGTTATTATTGAAATTTGGGACCTTGATTATACTAAGTTCAGAATTATAGTCTTCAAGTGTGATTGGGTTGATAATAAGAATGGAATCAAAGTTGTTGATCTTGGGTTTACCTTAGTTGACTTTAGAAGATTGGCTAATAAGTTAGATAATTTCATATTAGCCTTCCAAGCTAAGAAAGTTTTCTATGTATAAGATGAGCTTAATCCAAGATGGTCAATTGTTTTGTCAACTCCTCAACAAGACTTCACAGAAAGAGCAAACGATGATGATCCAATGGACATTTCTATTGAACACAATCCAGTCATATCTTCATTGCACAAGTTGAATTATTTGATGCAAAGGATGACTCTAATAAAATTTTTATTTGAGATGATTATGAGGGAATTTGGGTTGAAAACAAATCATAAATGTATCCAATTTGTATCTTTGTTATGGTATTGTGAATTGATATGCTACTATAGTTTTTTGTAATTTAAATGTATGCTTACTAGTTAATTTATTCGTCTTTGTTATTAGATGATTGTTATGCTTTCAATTTTAGTTAATGTCAGGTTGACAATATTCAAAACATTGACAGTATTATGTTTTATGCAAAGCAGCTGATTAGGTAATGCCTTTAATTAGTTAATTTTTTATTCTTTAATTTTTTTTTGGATATTATTGTACTTTTATTTAAATATTATAATTATTTTTATGATAGGTATGGAAACAGAGCAACAAGATAAAGCAACTACAAGAAATAGATGTAAAGGGATAATAAGAAAGACTATGATTATCAAGAATAGGAGCAAAGGAATAAAACTTGTAGTAAAGTATAATGTTGATGGTATTTATGTCGGACAAGCAGCGGTGCATCTCACAAGTTATTTAGGCGTATTGGCATGTACCATGGTCCCAATTAGATATAGCACTCGACACCATGTACATAAGTAATTGAAGAATAAATTGTGGGACTCCATTGAGGTAAACTTGTATTTTTTTTCTATCTATAACTTTTTCTAATTATATTTGCAAATTTTTTTAACAACTAATAACTATGTTCATTACTTCTAGGCTGCATTTACATTGGATTGTAAAAGTAGAAGGAACTGTATGAAATCAATGGGTAGGTGCTTTAGATCTTTCAAGAACATGTTGACTGCAAAGTATATCGTTCCTTTCAAAGACCAACTAGAGCTTATTAAAAAACCACCAGTTGAATACAGATTTATTGAAGATGAGGATTGGACAATTTTTGTCAAAGAAAGATTGTCTCAAAGATTTCAGGTAAATTTCTAATTATTTTCATGTCATATACTCATTTTTTCTTTACTTAATATAAATTAAAATTTGTAGGAGTTTAGAGAAGTTCAAAAAGAAAGAAGGAAAAAGCATAATTATAATCATCATCTTAGTAGGAAGGGATATGATGGTCTTGAGGAAGAGATAGTAAGTTAAAGATGTTGTTACTTTATGTTTTATTTTATGTTGAATTTTCATAGAGACTCATTATATTACATTTCAATATAGTAAAAGTTGGTAGAAACCAGCTTTACTAAAGTCATTGATAGATGTGTATTATGGAAGAAAGCAATGGAGAAAAAAGATGACACGTATGATGAAGTGGTCATTCTGGTAGTGGAGAAGATTGTAAGTATAAGTTATGAAACATATATTTTATTTACGTTAATAACTTATTTATATTAACCAATATAACATTTAATTTTATAATATCATTGTGTATCAGGATAAGATGTTGCAATAGTCACAAGAAAGTAGTTTGAGTTTCAATGGAAATGACATACTTACGGAAGCATTGGGAACTCCTGAATATAGTGGTCGAGTACGAGCTAAAGGAAAGTATTATACTCCATGACAATATTTTCATTCCATGGCAGATCGTGCTTTGCAAAATTTTATCAAAGAATCACAAGAGTGACAATCAAAGTTTGAGGCAAAGATTTTATTCCAATTCTCTTAGATGGTACCCACCGCATCTCAATCTAATGTTAGTAGCTCTAACATGCTCCAAAAACATATTGTCCTTCCTTAAATTATTGAGAAACCAAAACGTCGAGTACAAGATGACACTCCTCCAATGCTAAAAGCAAACAAGGTCAGTTGTATTTAATATTATGTTCTATAATAAAAATGGGTTAATACAAACTTATAATTTTTATATCAACTTACCTAGTTGATATGAAAATATAGAAGTAATGTTACAATATAAGTTTGTATAATAAATTATATTAATAAGCTCATTAAGTTATGATAACTCAATTTTGTCTAACTAATTCTTTCCTAATTGGAAATTATCAACTTTAGATGATTGCATATAACTAAACAAAATTGTTTCATTTTACAAGTAAGGAATTGTCAATTGGCCATAGGGATAAAAGAAAATGTAGTTGCATCAGGAAAAATGGTACTTGAATGTCATGCTAACTTCCGTGTTGCTATGGATGTTTCTCATTATACAAATGCAATACTTTCTGTACCTATTCCAAGCCAAATTACCACTATTGGAGATGCTATTGGGCATCAAATTTTATGGTCTACCCAATTAGTCATTCTTAGTACTCTTCGCATCCAGGTATGTGCTTTTTTTTAAAATAAAAAATTTCTTGTTAATAATAAAAAACAATTTTATCTAGGACAATTCTTATATATATAATGATATTTTATGTTTGATAGGATTCAAAGAAATTTAAGAAATAGAGAAATTAAGAGAGAACATTGAGTTTTAAGGATGAGAACCCTATAGATATCAAGAACTTTACTACATTAGTTGAGCTGTTATTAAAGGATGAGATGGTACATGCAGTAGAAATCATAGAGGATGTTTTTGGAGAGTCTTTTAAGATATTCCTCATGAAAGAAGATATGGATATCATAATTTCATCAACAGAGGTGTCATCTAATTGCATTATGTTCTATATATGGTATGAGAAACATTTAATAGGTTTTTCATATATTTTAACTATCTTATTTATGCTTTAATTTTTCATATTGAGAATTGTATTTAATATTAGTTAAATTAAAATATTAAAACTTTAAAATATTGTGTGAAATTAAATCAGGCACTTGCATAAAAAGATAGTTGATGCTAAAGAGGTAGAGCTATTTATTTTTGTAAATGCAACATTGGTTTCCAAAGCTGGATTGGGAGAAGAAAGCAGGAAAAATAGGTCAAGGGTTATATCTAATCGGTTGATGAATGCAAATAATGCTGCTTTTGTTTTTATTTCATATAACCCAAGGTAAGTTAGTAAACATAAGTAAGCTTATAAATATGCATATTTATCAAATTATAAATGTTATGTTGTTATACTAATGTTTATTTTGTAGTTGTCATTGGATATTGGTGGTACTTGACATAAGGACTTTGATCGCCTATTACATTGATTCCATGCATCATCAACTTTCAGATGATCTTAAAGACATTGTTAATATGTAAGTTTTTCCCTTAATATTATAGAATGAAGCATAGTTGGTAACAAAAATTTATTTTTTTCATCTAGGGCTCTAAGAATTCATCCACTTAAAAAACATAAATCATCAAAAAGAGAGCCTAATTGGGTTATATTAGGGGTAAATAACTTATAAACTAAGTAATAAAATATTTAGTGTCTTCTTCTTAATTTTAAACTTAGTACAATATGACTTGCAAGTAACTCCATATATATATAATGATTTTTTTTCCATCCAATACCCAAGACAACAAGGTAGTGTTGAATATGGATACTATGTGATGAGATATATGAGAGATATCATTCTCGATCAAGGATGTCTTACAACAAAGGTATGTGTTGATTTGTTGGTTCTCTATATATCAATGTTTTTTTTATTTTCCAATTTAATTGATGAAAATATTACTTTACTTTTCAATAGTTTAATGGGATAAAATCACACAACAAAGATGAGTTGGATGAAGTACGATCTGAATGGGTGATGTTGGTGACTCAATTAATACTTTCCTCGGTTTGAAAAGCATTGGGGACACCTTTTTGTATTGAAGCATGAACAAATTTTGGCATTTCCAACTTTAACTTTTGATGAGGTTCATACTTTATCTCTCTTTTGACCCAAACTATGACTTAAGGTAAATTATTAGACATAATCATTTGAAGACATTTTAGTATTTTTCTTACACATTCATGATATTTCTTTAATTTTCAATAGTTGTATTATGTTAGTATATTGTATGCATGATTCATATGTGGATAAAGGTAACCTTTTTTTTGGTTAAGTTAGAAGATCTTCCAACTTTTGAATGATCCATGAACTATTGTGATAATAAATATATTTTTCATAATGAGATCAAGTTTATAACTTCTTACTTTCTATTAAATATTTTAAAATTGAATATGCAATTGAAATTTTATTATTATCATATTATCTTTTGTTTATGTTGTCAATTATAGATTTTTTTCATAGATTGGCTATGGAAAAAATTGTTATTTCGACTTTTGACTTCAATACTTTACCACAACACTATAAATTATATTTTCACCCTTATAAAACACAATTATTATTTCAAGACACAATTTTTTTTATTACGAAGTCTTTTATTTTATTAATGAATCTAAAACTATAAGTTGATTGGATTACTATATATGTGTAATCAATATAACTTGAAATTATATTACATTGCATCTAATCGAATTTTTTTAATCTATTGAGAAGATGGATAGTAATTTAACTTTTCATTTTATTAAATTTAATTGGTTTTTATAGTGTTTCTTCAAGTAGTTTGTGAGATCTTTCAACTCACTACACACATATATGTTTCTTATGTGCATGCAGTAATACAATAACAGGTAAAAATATATTTACAATAATTATTAAATTGATATTTAATTAAATCATCTTCCTTGACACTATTACTAAGTGTCATTGTATTCAAATATTTTAAGATTGATATAACAAATTATGACATTTTCTGAGTGTCAAGGTAGATTGGTATAATAAACAATGACAGTTTATTTTATCGTCAAGGTTTTTTTTAACTACACTGCTAAAAACGACATTATATGCAAATACTTATTATGACAGACTATTGGATGACACTATTGATAAGCGACATAACTTATATTTAATGATGCTTTTTAAGCAGCTTTGATTATGTTTTATGTTGTAGTGTCTGTCTATTTATCTATATTTCTATCATTCTATTTATCAATCTATCTTTTTATCTATAAAAATAAGTATCTATCTCCTTGTCTATCTATTTGTCTATTTATTTGTCTATATATTTTTCTATCTATTTGTATATTTATCTATATATCTATCTGTCTATCTATCTATCTTTCTATATATTATCAATCCATCTGCATATATATCTATCTATCTATCTTTTAATTTATCTGTTTATCTATATGTTTCTCTATTTCTCTATATATATGTCTATATATAGATATATATATATATATATATCAATATATGTGTTTATCTTTTTATCTATTTATCTGTCTATATATCTATCTATCTATCTAGGTATTTATTTGTATATCTATATATCTATCTAGGTATTTATTTGTATATCTATCTATATAATTAGGTATCTTTTAGTCTATTTTTTTGTCTATCTATCTCACAATCTTTCTATATATCTATCTATTTATTTGTCTATCTATCTATTTAATAATAGATATATCTATCTGCTTGTCTATCTATCAGTATTTCTAACTGTATATCAATATATATATATATATATCAATTTATCAGTCTATATATTTATCTATCAACCGATCTAGCTTTCTAATAATCTATCAATCTATCTATCTGACTATCTATCTGAGAATCTATCTAACTATCAATCTCTCTTTATATCTATCTATCTAACTATGTATTTATCTATGTGTCTATCTAATATTCTATCTATCCTTCTATCTATCTATCTAATAAGCTATCTATCTATATGTCTATCTATCAATCCATCAATCTATCAATCTATCTTTCTCTATCAATCAATCAATCTGTCTGTCTGTCTATCTATTTGTGTATCTATATGTCTATTTTTTGACTATCTATATGTTTATCAATCTACCTATCGATTTATCTGTCTATCTATCTATTTATCTATCAATAAAATATTTTACTTATGTCTATATATATATATATATCTATCTCTCGATCTTTCTATCTATCTTTCTCCCTATCTATCTATCTATCTATCTATTTATCTATCTATCTATTTATCTATCTATCTATTTATCTATATATCTATACGTCGATATATCTGTCAATCTATTTTTCTATTAATCTTTATAAAAATCTTTCGATCTATCTATCTATCTATATGCTATCAATCTTTCTATCTAGCTGTCTATCAATTTTTCTATTAATATGTCTTCAATCTGTCCATCAACCTTTCTATCAAAATGTAAATCAATTAGATTATCAATCTATCAATCTATCAGTCTTTCTATATATATATATCTATCTCTCTCTCTATCTATCTCTCTCTGTCTATCTATTTGTCTATCAATTTGTCTATCTATCAATCTATATATCTATCTATCTATTTGTCTATCTATATGTCTATTTTTTTGGTTATCTTTGTCTATTTATCTATGTATCTATCTATTAGTCTATCTCTCTGCCTATCTATCTTTCAATAAATCTATCTGTTTATTTATTTGTCTATCAATCTATCAATTTATCTATCTATGTATCTGTTTATCTATTTATCTATCTGTCTATCTTTGTATCTAAATATTTGTCTATCTACTTGTCTATAGATCTATCTATATATCTATATATATAGTAATTTGTTGATCAATCAATCAATCAATCTGACTATAAATCAATCATTCTAAATGTATATTAATCTATCTATTAATTTATCTATCTATCTTTGTATCAAAATTTATACCAATCAATCAATCTGTCTATCTATTAGTTTTTCTATTTGTCTATCTCTCTATATATGTATTTTTCTATATATCTATCTAGTAATCTATCTATCTAACTATCTATCTATTAATATATCTATCTATCTAATAATCTATCGATCTATTTGTATATTAATCAATCAATCTATTTGTTTATCAATTAATCTATCTATCTTTATATCAATCAATCTATCAATATGTCTATCAATCTCAATACCTATCTATTTATCATTCTTTCTATCAATCCATCTATGTATCTTTCTATCTATGAATCTATCTATTAATCTGTCTATTTATTTTTCTATATATCTTTTTATCTGTCAATCTATGCGTTTACTTTTTGTCTATCTATTTATTTATCTATCTTTTTGTTGATCTATCATTTTATCTATTTGTTAATCTATCTATCTAATAATCTATATATCTAAATATCTAATAATATGACAATCTATTTGTTTATCTATCTATGAATCAATCAATCTATCTATCTATCTTTCTATTTATCTATTTGTACATCTATTTGTCTATCAATGTGTCTATCTATCTGTATATCTTTTTAATTATTAATTTTTCAATCAATTTGACTATAAATATGTTTATCAATCTATCGATCAAACTTTCTTTCAATATGTTTATCAATCTTTCTATCAATCTATATATCTATTTGTCGATCTATCTATTTATTTATTTTTCTATACATCTATCTATCTACATATATATATCTATATGTATCTATATCTATCTATATCTATCTATCTGTCTATCTATCTATCTATCTATTTCTCTATCTATCTATCTTTCTATCTATCTATTTATATATGTGTCTATATATTTGTCTATCCATCTATATATCTATATATCTATTAGTATGTCTATCTATCTATCTATATTTTAATTTATCTATGCATCTTTTTATGTATCTATCTATTTAATTGTCTATTTATTTATCTATCTATTTTTTATCTATCTATCTATTATATCTTTTTTTACTTATATGTCTATCTATCTATCTATCTATCTACCTATCTACTTATCTATCTACATATATATATATATATATCTATGTCTCTATCTTTCTATATATCTATATGTCTATTTATCTATGTATTTATCTGTCTCTACGTTTATCTATCTATCTATCAATGTATGTGTTTATCTATCTATCTATCTATCCATCTATCTGTCTATATATCTGTATATCTAACGCTTTGTCTATCTGTATGAATATTTATCTAACTATCGATCTATCTATCTTTATATTTGTCTATCTATCTATCTATCTATATCTATCTATCTATATGTGTATCTATCTGTCTATCTATTTATTTGTATATCTATTTGTTTATCTCTCTGTATGTCTATATATCTGTCTATATATCTATCTAATAATTTTTTTATCAATCTGTCTACCTATTTGCCTATCTATCTTCTATCTATTTATCTATCTATCTATACGTTTTCTATTAGTTAATCTATTCATCTATCTATCTACAATAAATCTGTCTAACTCTATGTCTATCTATTTATCTACAATTCTATTTATCAATCTATCTATTTGTCAATCTATCAGTCTTTCTATATGTTTATTTAGCTGTCTATCTATCTATCTATATATCTTTCTATCTATCTCTATCTAACAATCTATCTAACAATCTATCTAAGTATCTATCTATATATTTATTTGTCTAATAATCTGTCTATCTATATGTCTATATATATATATATATGTAAATCTATCTATATATCTATTTATCTATCTATAAATATTTTTATTAATCTATCTATCAATCTATTTATCAATATGTCTATCAATCTTTCAATAAATCTAACTAAAAATTTATCTATCAATTTGTCTATAAATCTATCAATTAATCTATATATCTTTCTATCTATAAATCTATCTACCTATCTAGCTAGCTATCTATCTATCTATTATATATCTGTCTATCTATCAGTTGATTTATATGTCTGTCTATTTTTTTATAAATATATTTATCTATCTATCTATCTACTTGGATATCAAATCATATATCTTTCTATTTATCTATCTTTCTATCAGTCTATCTATCTATTTGTTTATTTGTTTATGTGTCTATATTTCAATCTGTCTATCTATCTCTATGTCTATCTACCTACCTACCTATATGACTTTCTAGTTGCCTAACTACTTGTCTGTATATCTTTCTGTCTATCTGTCTATCTATCAATTTTGTTTATTTTTCTATCTGTCTATCTATCTATCTATCTATCTTTCTTTCTTTCTATCTTTTTGTCTATATATCTCTCTATCTATCTATATATCTCTCTATCAATCTGTAAATCTATTTGTGTATTAATCTATCTATCCATCTTTTTATCAATCTATCTATTATTCTTTTTATATACCTATCGATCTATCTATTTATCTATCTATATATCTATCTATCTATTTGTCTGTCTATCTGGCTATCTATTTATTTATTTATCTATCTGTTTATTAATCTATTTATCAATATGTATACAATCTATCTATCAAATTGTCTATCATTTATCTATCTTTCTGATTATCTATCTATCTATCTATCTATTTATTTCTATATCTATCTATCTAACTATTTATCTGTCTAGTTGTCTAAATGTCTATCTGTCGATATATCTATTTTTCTGTCTATCTACCTGCCTGCCTAAATGATTGCTTACATGACTGCCAGCCTGGCTATCCATCTATTTATTTATTGGTCTGTCTATCTATTTATCTTTCTATCTGTCTATCTATCTATCTATATATTTATTTGTCTGTCTATCTATTTATCTTTCTATCTGTCTATCTATCTTTATATTTTTCTATCTTTCTATCTCTATATATATATATATATATAGGCAAATATATATATATATATATATATATATATATATATATATATATATATATATATATATATTTTCCTATTTATCTATTTGTCTATCTATCTATCTACTTGTCTATCTATGTGTCTATTTTTCTATGCATCGATTTGTCTATCAATCAATCTATCATTCTTTCTATCTATCTGCCATTCTATCTATCTATCTATTTATCTATCTATCTAAGTATATGTTTAACTATTTATCTATCTATTTGTCAATCTATATGTATATCTTTCTATCTATCTATCTATCTATCGATCTAACAGCCGAACCCTAGCTCTCGCGAAAACTCTCTCGCGAAAATTCTCCTGCGGTTTTCTCTAGATTTTCTCTCTCGCGATTTATCTTAAATAAACTATTATGTGAATTTGTTGAATGAATTATTGTGCAAATTGCTTCGTGAATTGCAGGTTCTCTCGCGTTTTCTCTCTAACATTTTAGCTTGCGATTATCTTGAATAAACTGTTAATGTGAATTGTTGGGTGAACTTTCGTGTAAATTGCTTCATGAATTGCTGTTTGAGGTTATATTTGCAAAGTGTTATTATGTGTAACAGCTAGTTTTACGCAACGAAGTGCTCCTTGGTTCTCTCGTGATATTTCCAATATCTACAAAAAGGAAAACTATTATCGGAATGAAGCAATATGGGTGAACATGAACAACAACATTTGTAAGAAACAATAAGCTAAATTAGAAGCCGGAAGTGCTCCTTGGTTCTCTCGCGAAAATCCTCTCGGGTTTTTCTCTTGCGTTTTTTCTCTAGCTTTCTTTTCTCGTGATTATCTGGAATATACTGTTATGTGAACAGTTGAGGGATTTATTGTGAAAATAGCTTCGTGAATTGCTGTTTGATAGTGTATAGTTTAGGAGTAACTGCTAGATTGCGCAACGAAGAAAGAAAAATACTCCATTGCTGTTCAAACCAAGCCCAACTCAAGGTGAGAATGGAAAAATCTGACTTATTATTAAATAATAAGTCTTTTGCTTCGATGGTGAAGGGAACCATGCCGATTTCACGAATTCAAGGGAACAAAAACGGGCTCCCGGCTATCATCTTCTCTGCCGAAGAATCTCAAAGGCTCTTAGAACATTTCGAATACACGCTCGTTGGTAAGTTCTCTCACGGCAGGCCTCGTGCGATTGGAGTTCAGAAATTCATCGACAATTTAAAGCTCAAGGGGAAGGTGAAATTTGCCGATTTTGATGCCAAACATGTCGTGCTCCAATGCTCTCTACTGGAAGATCAATATCGTCTATGGCAGCGTGGATTATGGCAAGTTGACGTCTTCCCCATGCGTATACTGAAGTGGACAAAGGATTTTATTCCTCTTGAAGAGGCGGCTATAGCCCCGGTATGGTTTACATTGCCTTTTCTGCCACTCCATCTTTTCTCTGAAACATCTCTCTATGCAATTTCATCGTGTTTGGGTAAGCCCATGTTACGAGTTGAAGCCACAAGAACCATGGCAAGGCCGAATAAAGCACGTGTATGTGTCGAGCTAAACCTCTTAACTAAACTACCTGACAAAATATGGATAGGTAGTGGTGAAGGGGAACAGGCCGAGGGGTTTTGGCAAACTGTCATCCCCGAAATCCTTCCTCCCTACTGTACAAAATGTAAGAGGCTCGGGCATGAAAATTTATCGTGCAAGGTGGGGAAAGAAGAGCATAACAACGGGCAGCAGCATGAAGGAGGAGGTAGGAAGGTGATGCAATGGGTAAGGAAAGAGGAGGCCTCACTTCTCAAACAAAATACCCAGTCGAAGGGAGATCTGGACAGTGGATTAATATCAAGCATCCCACAAGATTATCCAAATATTACCCAATAAGAAGGAACCCTGACAGAGACTAACTTGGGGATAGAGAATGATGTTAGCTTAAAAAAAGGATGGGAGGAGGTAAAACACAAGTGAAAATATAAAAAAACATCTAAACAAGAATTGTATTGAAAGAAAAACTTGATGATTATGCGTGGATAGGCGAGGATCTTCTGGATTTCCCTGAAGAAGATTCGGTAATTTTTAGTTGCCCTTCAAGTCACAAGGGTGATGTATCTCAAGACGAGTCTGAGGTGAAAGCAAAGGACGATATATATATTTATAATGAAGATTGGGGGAATCTTTCAAGAACCCAATCCATGGAGGCCCTAAAGCAAATGGCCATGGTGCTCGGAAAACAGGTAAAATATAATGAGATTAGGCATGAAATTCCTCACACTCCTAAAACAGTAAGAAATATGAAAAAATATGCTAACATGTCTTATGAATCTAAGTGTACAACTCGAGCTCAAGCTAAATTAGTTTTTAATGGATAGATGCCTATATTGGAATGTTAGAGGGGTAGCTAATAGCCCCACGATAAATAGATTAAGACTTTTAATTAAAGAACATAAGATCTCATTAATGATTATTGCAGAACCAATGGTCCTGCAGGATCAACTAAATAAATATAGAGAAATTTTAGGATTTAATAAGGCTTATGCTAACCTAAATAGTAAAATTTGGATTTTATGGCACAGTAAATTGAAAATTGAAATAATAAAAGATACTGAACAAATAGTACATTTCAAATTAGATAAGGGCACAGATCAAATAATCTCAGCAGTTTACGCAAAAAATGATAAACAATCTAGGTTGGCTTTATGGGAAGAAATGAAAGATATGGCAAGTAGAAATTCACCTTGGATTATAGGAGGCGACTTTAACATAATTAGAAGCCCTCAAGAAAAGAAGGGTGGCAAACCACCAGATGAGGTAGCCATGAAACAATTTAATGACACAATAGCCATTACTAATCTAAAGGAAATAGATTTAACTGGTTTGAGATATATCTGGTGCAATAATTGGAAAAAAAGAGGAGTCATCTGGGCTCGACTGGATAGGATAATGTGTAACACAAAGTGGGTCACCTCACAAGGGATTACGGGACTTAGACACCTAAATAGAACTTGCTCTGACCATAGCCCCGTGCTTATCACGATTCAAAGTAACCAGGGTAATACATCTAATTTTAAATTTCAAAATATGTGGGTAAAGCATGCGAGTTTTGCAGGACTTGTCAGAGAGTATTGGAAAGAGCCAGCAGAGGGTAAACCGATGCAAGTTCTATCAATTAAACTTATGAGGCTAAAAGCCAGTTTAAAAACATGGAATAAATAGGTTTTTGGGAAATTAAATCAAGAGCTAAAAAAACTAGAAGAAAAAGTAGTCAAGCTGGAGCAAGATTTTGACTCCACTAATAATAATGAAACTCGGATAGAATTAAGTAAGGCTAAAGGAGAACTGAGATTGAAATTACACATGGAAGAAATTTATTGGAAACAACGAGCAAAAATAAAATGATTAAAAGATGGTGATCGCAATACTAAATTTTTTTATAATATGTCTAAAATAAAATCTCAAAAAAATAAAATTAAAGGTCTAATAAATAAAGAAGGAAAATGGGTAGAAGATGAAAAGGAAATAGGAGCTCTCTTTAAAATTTTTTTTGAAAATCAACTATGTAGTCAGTCATGTAGGACAGACAATTCTCTAATGCAAGAGATTAGGGCGACCATCACGGAAGCTCAAAACCAATTAATGGAATTGATCATAGAAGAACCAGAAGTTAAAGAGGCTTTCTTTAGTCTTGATAAAGATAGTGCAGCAGGACCTGATGGTTGGAATAATTATTTTTTTCAGGTAAACTGGAATACGATTAAAACTGAGCTAGTCCCTGCAATTGCAAGTTTTTTTGTAGGTGCGGAAATCCCAAAATCATGGGTAAAATCTTTTATAGTATTAATTCCAAAAAAAGAATCACCACAAAAATGTGAGGATTATAGACCAATAAGTTTATGTAATGCTATTTATAAAATATTGACAAAAATATTACAAAATAGGCTAAGATTAATTTTACCTTCAATAATATCTCAGGAACAAACGGGCTTTGTTAAAAATAGATTAATGATTGAAAATATAAAACTTGCATCAGAAATGATGAAAGAAATAGGAGGTAAGTCTAGAGGAAAAAACTTAGTGGTCAAACTAGATCTATCGAAAGCCTTCGATAGAGTGGAATGGGATACCCTTTGCTTTGTGTTAAGAAGGTTCGGCTTCTCTGAGCTGACCATAGATCTAATATATAGATGCATTTCAAGTACTTGGGTAAGAGTCCTGGTAAATGGTAAGTTAAGTGAGGAATTTAAACCAAATAAAAGTTTAAGGCAAGGGGATCCGTTATCCCCCCTTCTTTTTGATATCTATTTAGAACTATTAATTCGAAACTTGAATAAGAAAATATCTGAAGGTAAAATAATGTCATTCAGACAATCAAGGAATACACCCAGAATAGGGTGTTTAGCTTACGCAGATGACCTTATAATATTTACTAATGCTAGCATAAAGTCTTTAATGAATCTTATGGATCTTCTTCAAATATTTGAAAAAGAGACAGGTCAAATGGTTAATAAAAGTAAATGTCAGTTCATGCTTGCTAAAAATGCAAAATTAAAGTTAGTAGATAAAATAAAAAATATTACAGGTTTTGCAGAAATTAAAGGGGCATTAATGTATTTAGGTTGTCCGATATATGAGGGGAGGTTGAAGGAAGAATATCTAATTTACCTTCAAGACAAGCTAAGAAAGAAAATAGCAGGATGGAAAGAAGAGCTTCTGGGATTTGGGGGGAGGATTACGCTGCTTTCACATGTATTACAAAGCACACTAACACACATTTTATCAGTAATACATCCCCCTAAAAATTTATTAAAAAATTGGAATCAGAAATGCCTAACTTCTTATGGGGTAAAAAACAAGGCAGAAATAAACTACACTGGAAGGACTGGAAAAGTATCTGTTATCCGAAAGAGGAAGCAGGATTATGTTTGATGAGCCTTCAGGACTTGGTAGCTGCCTGGGACTGTAAAAGCTGGTGGAGACTTAAAGAAAGCGATAATCTTTGGGCTAAATATATGCTGGCAAGATATTTAGATAATAAGAATAAGACCATTAAGAAAGCTTCGAACAGCTGGAAGTAAATGGAAAAACAAAAAGAGATAGTAGACTCACACTCTATACTAAAGAAGAGTGGCTGGAAATGGACGTTAACACCACAAGGAAATTTTTCCCTCAAGTCGGCAAAAGATTTGGTCAGAAAGAAAAAACCGGCTCAAACTCTATTTAAATGGGTATGACAAGAAAACATCCCGCAAAAAATGTGCTTCTTCACATCGAAGGCTTTAATGAATGCTATACCGGTATATAGAAATATACAAAAGAAAGGAATAAACATGGCATCAAGATGTGAATGCTGTTCACAAGCGGTTGAAACAACTGATCATTTGCTTTCTAATGGACCCATCGCAGCAGAAATATGGAGAGATGGAAGGGGAAAAAAGAATATGTAAAATAGATGATGGATTAATAGATAAAGTTAAAAAATGGGAAAAAGAACACACGAAAAGCCCCACCAGGAAATGGCTTAATCAGAAACTGCCACATCTAATTATTTGATGCATGTAGAAATCTCGAAACAAAAGTAAATTTGAAAATATAAGGATGAATTTAACAGAAATTATAAAAGATATTAGAAAGGAGATATGTAATATATCAATAATAAAACCGATAGTTATACAGGAAATGAAACAAGAAAAGAAGCTTGAGAAAGAATGAGATCTCACATACAAAGTTTTAAAATAGCAATGGGCTAAATATATACAGTGGAATGCTCCGCCGGTTGGTAAACTCTCACTTAATACGGATGGGAGTTTTAGCAGGGACACTGTATAGCAGGAGGAGGCGGGGTAATAAGAGATCATACAGGGACAGTACAGAGAGCTTTCACCAGATCTAGTAGAGCCTCCTTGGCATTAGAATCAAAATTAGATCATTAAAATCAGGGTTAGAGATATGTAAGCAGCTAAACTTTAAAAACATTGAAGTTCAGGTAGATTCAAAATTATTAGTTGATACAAAAATCAATAAGAAAATATTATGGAGGTATGAAGAGGATCTAGAAGTAATTCTTAGTCTTTTGGATGAACCGAAGGCCTCAATAATACATATATATAGAGAAGCTAATAATCTAGCAGACAGTCTATCTAAAATAGGCACCACCAGAGGAGATATATAATATAATAAGAAATTCATGCCAAATAAACTAAAGGGAATAGCATGTTTAGATAAAATGAGTTTTCCTTATATTAGAACAAATAAACAGACCACGAAGGTATGACAAAGTCTCATCTTTCTACTGGATTGTGTGGGAATTCACCATTGCAGAAAATTTCTGTCTCACAATTACATAGAGATTAACTCTGCTTTTCGTCAGAAAAATGAGTATCTTAAAATATGGTATAAATGTAAGGGTATAATAGTGCATAACTAAAATGAAGGAGATCCCTTTGTAGGATGTGTTAATTCTGCATTTCGGCAGAATAGTCCATAGCTAAAATGTAAGGGTGTCATAATAATATGTATGTAATTTAGAAATTCTGCATATCCAAAATATGTGCTAATTCTACATTTCGGCAGAATTCGATATTCTCTTTAAAAAGGATGTACTTTGACTTTTCTTGCAGGACAATATGTATTCTATCTTTTCCTTGCAGAATGTTAAAGAGGAGAAATCGACAATTCTGTGGAGCTTTAGTCTTATGTTGTATAAGTTTAATCAAGGATAAGGGTAATAGGGTGTCAAGATCTGGTAGGCACGGTCATTTTTTTGTTTTCTCTTTGGTTTTGTTATAGGATCGGCAGTGTATAAACGAGGAAGGAAGACGGCTAGAAACTTGTGAAGAAAAGAGCCAGACGCACGGGGAAGAGGAGAGATAGAGGCCCGACCACATGGGCAGCACTACCCCATATGCTGACTAAAACTGCCTCCAGTGTTTCTACTACTGCTAAAGAGCCTCCAGTGCTGCTGCTGCTGCTGCCTTGAAGAAAAGAGTCTTCAGTGCTGCTGCTAAAACTACCTTCACACAGATGTAGAGACAATATCAAATAAAGGAGTACATATCATGGAAAACCTGCCTAAACAAAAATTAGGATGATGAAAGAATATAGAAGAAGCTGGGGAAAGTCTGCTGCTGTCTGTTGCTGCCATATGCGAAGTTTGTTGTTGCCAGGGGAGAACAAAAATTTACACAGTACATATACCCATGTAGAGAGCACTCTGTTGCTGCCATGAGTCCTCCCGCTGCTGAGATGAATATACCTGCTGGTGTGGAAAGTCTACCTGCTGTTCACTGTTATATAATAATGAAGAATCACAAAGTGAGCGGCTTCCGTCACAGTTAATCTTAAATAAGGATAATTCTATGTATTTCGGGCTAGGGAATTGCCCTGTAAATGGAATGTCTTATAAATAGCTTTCTTAGGTTCTAAAGGTTTTCCTCCGCCTACAAGTGAGGGGTATGTTTTCTTTAATAAATGATAAAAGCCTTTTTTTTTAAAAAAAATATCTATCGATCTAACAATCTACTTATCTATCTGTCAATCTATTTATCTATCTATCTGTCTATCTATATGCATATTTATCCATCTATCTATCTATTTAATAATCTATCTATCTGTGTATCTATCTATCTTTCTATTTTTCTATATTTCTGTCTATCTATTTGTCTAAATTTTTATCTATATATCTTTCTATCTATCTAGCTACCAAACTTACTTTCAGTCTATTTGTCTATCTACCTATTTGTATATCTAGAAATCTATTTATATGCCTATATGTGTGTCTATCTATCTATCTGTTAATCTATCTATTTGTCTGTCTATGTGTCTCAATAAATGTTTATCTGTGTTTGTCTATCTATCTATCAATAAATCAATCTATCTATGAGTGTATCTAACTATCTATCTATCTGTCTATCTTTGTATCTATCTATATATCTATCTTTCTATCAGTTTATCTATATATCTATATATCTTTTTGTCTATCATTCAATCTATCTATTTTTATATCTATATGTATATCTATTTATCTATCTATATAATAATATGTCTATATATTTGTATATCTTGCTATCTTACTAACTAACTATCTATCTATCTATCTATCATTCTCTCGATCTATTAATCTATCAATCTTTATATCCATATGTTTATCTATATATCAATCAATCAATCTATTTGTCTATATATATGTTTATCTATCTATCTATCTATCTATCTATCTATTTATCTTTCAATCTATCTATCTGTCTATCTATCTATCTATATATCTATTTGTATATCTATCTATCTATCTTCTTATTTATATGTCTATCTATCTATCTATCTATCTCTCTGTCTATCTATCTATTTATCTGTTTATCTACCTAACTATCTATCTATCTATCTATCTGTCTATCTATTTGTATATCTATATATCTATTTGTCTACTCATATATCTCTCTATTTATGTATCTTTCATTATATCAAACTAGTATATCTATATAACTATATACATGTCTATCTATTTGTCAAATAATCTATCTTTCTATCTATTTTCTATCTATCTTTCTATCAATCTACCTATCTATTTGATTATCGATTATTTTATAATCTATCTATCAAACTCACTATCAATCAATCAATCAATCTTTCTATCTATCTCTCTATATATCTGTCTAATAATTTTTCAATCTATATGTCTATCTATCTTTCTATCAATATACCAATTTATCTTTTTATATATTTTCAATATGTGTATAAATCATTCTATCAATCTATCTTTTGATCTATCTATCTATCTACCTTTCAATCTATCTGTCTTTCTATCTATTTGTCTTTCTATCTATCTATATATATATATATATATCTATCTATCTATCTGCATATTTATCTATCTATCTATCTATCTATCTGACTATATGTATTTCTATCTTTTTGTCTTTCATGCATTCTATTTATCTTTTTGTCAATCTGATTGTTTATCAATCTATCTTACTATCTGTATATCTATCAGTCTATTTGTCTATATATATGGCTATTTATATTTCTATATATTTATCTAACTATCTATATATCATCAATCAATAAATCTATCTTTATATCTTTCAATCTATTTATCAATCAATCAATCAATCTGTCAATCTATCTATCTATCAATGTGTCCATCAATCTGTCAATCAATCTGTTTATCTATATGTCTAACTATTTATTTATCTATTTGTCTATATATTTGTCTAAATATCTATTTATATATTTATCTATATGCCAATATATCTATCTGTCTATCTGTATGCCTAACTATATATCTATCTATATATCTATCTATATATCAATCAATCTATCTATCTATCTATGTATCTACCTATCTATCTATATTTGTATCTATCTTTCTGTCTTTTTATCTTCATTTCTATCTATCTATTTGTCTATTTATATGTATACCTATATATCAATCTATATAATATTCTATCTATCTATATGATATCTTTCTATCTATTTATTTATCTATCTATCTATATATCTATCTATTATTCTATTTATCTTTATATCAATATGTCTATCTATCTATCTATCTATCTAACTATCTATATATATGTTTTTCTATCTAACTAACTAACTATCTATCTGTATATCTATCTCGCTATCTATCTTTTTATCTATATGTCTATCTATTTATTTATCAATTTATATATCTATCTGTCTATTTGTCTATCTCTCTGTTTAACTATCTATTTATTTGAGTATCTATCAATGTGCTATCTATCTTTTTATTTATATATTTGTATATCTATCTATATATCTATTTTTCTACCTATCTATATGTCTATCTACCAGTCTATGTATATGTGTAATTATCTATCTATCTATTTAAATGTCTATATATTTTCTATCAATCTACACTTTATCTATCTATCAATCTACAATTTATTTACCTATCAATCTATTTTGCTGTGTATCAATCATTATATCAATCAATCTTTGTGTCTATGTATCTGTCTGCCTATATATCTATCTATCTATTCATCTATCAATTTATCTATATATTTATCTATCTATCTATATATCTATATATCTATCGATCAATGTATCTAACTACATATCTATCTGACTATCTATATATCTATCTTGTTGAAACTCTGTCTATCTATCAATCTATTTATCATTTTGTCTATCTATTTGTTTATCAATCATTCTTACTATCTATCTATCTATCAATCGATCTAACTATCTATCTGTCTAACTATTTTACTATCAATCCGTCAATCAATCTATATATCTTTCTTTCAATTTTTTTATCAATATGTATATCAATCTATGAATAAATCTATCTATCAATCTATCGATTTATCTGTCTTTCTACATGTCAATCTATCTATTTATATATCTGCCCATCTATATTTTTATTTATCTATCTATGTAGTTGTCTATATGCCTATTTATTTAACCATCTATCTATCTATATATCAATATATATATATATATATATATATATATATATATATATATATATATATATATAGCTAGTAATCTATTTGTCTATTTGTATGACAATCAATGTGTTTGTCTTACTATCTATTTGTCTATCTATCTTTATATATATATATATATATATATATATATCTCTCTCTGTCTATCTATATTCTGTCTACCTATTGAAAGGTCTATCTATCTTTTTATTAGTATATCTATGTATCTGTCTATTATCTAAGTGTTGATTTATATGGCTATCTATCTATCTATATATCTATTTGTATATCTATCTATATATTTGACTCTATATTTTTCTATCTATATTTCTCTCCATCTATTTGATTATTTGTCTGTATATATATATATATATATATCTCTTTCTGTCTATGTGTCTGTTTTTCTATCGATTTATCTATTTGTCTATCTATTTGACTATCTGTCTATCGTTCTATCTATATGTCTATCTATATGTCTATCTATCTATCTATCTATCTATGTGTCTATCTATCTATATATCTATATTTATATCAATCTGTCTATCTATCTTTCTATCTATTTGCATGTGTATTTATAATAATATTTCTATCGAACTATCTATCTATCTGTCTTTCTTTTTGTCTACCTATCTAATTTATATATATATATATATATATATATATATATATGTCTATCTATTTGTCTATCTACCTATCTATCTATCTTTCTGTCCATTTATCTATCTATCTATTTGTGTATTAATCTGTCTATTATTTGTCTATCAATCTATTAATAAATTTGTGTATTTATCTATCTATGTGTCTGTCTATCTATATATCAATCTTTCTGCCTATTTGTCTAACTGATCTATCTATCTATCTATCTATCTATGTATCTATTTGTTTATCTTTAATTCTATTTGTCTATCTATGTATCTATCTATCTATTTGTCTATCTATTTGCCTCTCTATCTATCTATCTATCTACCTATCTCTCTATCTGTCTATCTATATGTTCATCATTATGATTGTCTATCTATTTATCTATAAATCTAAATGTATGTCTGTCTATCTGTCAAAATATATGTGTATATATATATATATATATTAATCTATCTATCAATTTTTGTATTCTAAATACTATAAATTTTATATCTATATCTATATATATTTGTCTATCTCTTTATCTATCTATATGACTATCTCAAATCTATCTATCTATCTATTATCTATATATCTATATATTTATCGATCTATTTATCTATAAATCTATCAATCTATTTGTATGACATTTTGTCAATCTATTTGTTTGTCTATCCGTCTGTCTATCTATCTTTTTTTAATCAGTGTATCTATCTATCTATATATCTATGTTTAAATCTATCTATCAATCTGAATATCAATCTGTCTATAAAAGTATCTATAAATTTTCTATATATATATATCTATCTATCTGTTTATCTATCTATCTGTTTGTCTATCTATCTACCTATCTATTAGTCTATCTATTTGTATGTATATCTCTTTTTATATCTGCCTGTCTATATGCCTATCTTTTTGTATGTCTATCTACTAATCTATCTATGTGTCAATCTATCTATTTATTTGTCAATCAATCAATCTATCTCTCTATCTGTCTATCTATCGACAATCTATATATATATATATATATCTATCTATCTATTTGTCAATGTATCTATCTATCTTTCTTTCTTTCTTTCTTTCTATCCATCTAATTATCAGCCTATCTTTTTATATATTTTTATATCTATCTATTTGTCTATCTAATGTTCTATATATAAAAATATATCTGTTTGTCTATCTATCTATCTATCAATTTATAAATATATCTTTCTATCTATCCATCTATCTATATATCTATTTGTCTATCTTTTTGTAAATCTATTTGGGTATATATTTGTCTATATATCTATTTATCTATCTATCTATCTGTTTGTCTATCTATCTATTTATCTATCAATATATCGGTATATATTTCTTTCTAACTATCTATCAATATATTCATCTATATATTTATTATTTATCTTTTTATCTATATATGTATTAATCTATCTTTGTAAAAGTCTATCGATCTTTCTATCTATTGACTCTTTATTATTTATCTATCTATATGTCTATCGACATGACTATCTATCTATTTAGCTATTTATCTATCTATATAGCTATATATATATATATATAACTATCTATGTCTTTATGTATGTCTATTTATCTTTTTATATATCTTTGTATCTATGCTTCTTTGTATTTGCTACCAATCTATGTATCTATCTATTTATTTGTAAATTTATCTGTATGTCTACCTCTCTGTATAACTATTTGTCTAACTATCTATCTATCTGTATGTGTATATGTCTATATATCTATGTGTTTATATGTCAATCTATATGTATATATATCTGTCTATATATCTATCTTTCTATCTGTCTATCTATTTGTCTGTCTATCTATTTTTTATATGTCTATTTTCTGTTTATCTATGTGTCTATTTGTTAGACTATCTATCTGTATATTTTTTGTCTATCTATTTATCTATATATCTATCTATCTATCTATAGATATAATTATCTGTCAATCACTCTGTCAATCTATCTGTCTATCTACCTGACTATCTATCTACCTATCTATCTGTCAATCTATCTATCTATATATTTGTCTATCTATCTATCCATATATCTATTTATCTATTTGTTTATCTATATGTCTCTTTATCTATTTATCTATCTATGAATCAATCAATCAATCAATCTACCTATCTATCTTTTATCTGTCTGTTTGTCTATATATCTATCTGTCTGTCTATTGAGTTGTCTATCTATTTGTCTATTGAGTTGTCTATGTATCTGACAATCAATTTGCCTATTTATTTGTCTATCTATATGTCTATCTATTTGGCTCTCTATCTATCTATCTATAAATCAATCAACCTATCTATCTATATTTGTATATATCTATCTATGTATCTATCTATCTTTCTC
>JAREIK010000986.1:157115-251644 GCA_029783825.1 Sapria himalayana | reverse complement strand
GTATAAAGAATAGTACTTTCATTGTCAAGAAAATCTATTTAATAAAATTTTAAAATTGAACTAATTTAAGAAAATACTTCTCAGAGCAATATTCCTACCTTTTAGTGGTATCAATGCAAAATATTAAATTGTTTTTTGTTATTTTATTTTGTAATTTAAGAGATGCAAGCCTAGTATTTTTTTTTTCTATTTGAAGATTAGAATGATTAGGATTTCTTGTAATGCATGTAATTGCTACTTAAGAGCTATAAGGATACTCTAATTTTTTAAACATCTTAAAATTTTTCTTCTTCTCATACTGCTTCTTCATCATCATTTTTTCTTCTTCTTCTTCTTGTATTGCTACTACCACAAATGAGTATCTACTTTCAAATGAGAATGCTCATTTATAGATGAGATCATATTTCTCTATGTTTTATCTTTAACATGGTCTATAGTATATACCATTATACTATCTCATTAATCAAAGATAAAATATAGATTCTAGTTCAATTGAGAAAGCTTACTAATAGATGAGTATCTAATTGCAAATAGAGTATAAAGGGTATATTAATTACCAATTGTGCAAGATTAATAATAGATGAGTATCAACTTGCAACATATAGGAATCCATTTGTTAGAGCATATGTTTGAGTGGTTGATTTGTCATGGTTGACAACTTCCTTGATTTGATAGAGCATAGTGATATATGTATCTCACACATCAACCATGATACAACATCAATATACATTTTTTTACAAGGTAAATGGTCTTGAGGTTGGTAATATATGTTCTAGAAATAATCTCCATTGGAGAAACTAAGGTCTTTAAAACTAACTATGGTCTCCTTTAATGATAATATTTTCTCTATGAAAAGATTAATCAATCAAAAAGTTTTGTTACCTAACAACAACAAATCAATTAGAGCAAGAAAAGTCATGAATATTCAATTGATATGCCTTCCAAATCTCAAAAAATTATCAAAATATACCATCAATGGGTTTCAAACCAATTTGAAAAATATTATGCTCAAATATAAAACCAGTTAATTAAATATGATAATTTTGAATTAAATCACAAATTATTTTTCATTTCCCCAAACTATACTTAATAAAGTTGAATTAAAAATAGAATATATATATATATATATATATTCACTTATTTTATTACACACACGGCGCGCACATACACACTACAAAATTATGAATAGTTTAACCAAATGGCTTTTCTGGATTTTTCAAAAATGATGTTAAATGCATATCACATAGTAAGTTAATGATGCAAAAAATTATTAAACAAATATACAAACTACCATAAAATAAACGAACACAACAAAAAACTCACACTATGAAAAAATACAGTGCTAAAAAAATTACCATAAATAACACAAACTATGATCATACACACACACTCTCATTTTATCATTCATATAATAGCAAAATACAGATTAAAACTATTTGTTTTTGAATAAGTATCATGAAAAATTTTTTTTTGAATAATTATTAGAATAATCTTTTTGTGCTCTTCATGCAATATAGATAATAAATCAAGAACATATGTATTTTTTTATTTCGTGCTCCTTACTCAAGAACACCCATGAACAAAAACATTAGCAATGGGCCATGAATAATTGAAGTTTTAAATAGAAATATTTATAACCATAACAAAAAAAAGATACTAGTAAACTATAGCATCAAAATCACCCAAACCATGATAAAGAAGTTCGCCCACTTATTACCAACATGCCTAAGCAATGCATAACAATTTTTTCATTTCACATTTATGGTAAAAAAAAATTTATAGATATAATTATGTTTAAATAGTTTATGTATACTTTTTATAGTTATATATATATAGTTATGTTTAAACACACTTATTTAAAGCAAACTTATATTTTAGGTATACTATTTTTGTATACAGTATGTAGTAATTTATATTAAAAATTTTTTTAATTCAGCATACCTACTATACACCATCAAAATCCACACAATGACAACACATTATATCACAAATGCATGAAGTATGTATATGATTAAGTATATATACACAATCCAAAAATACACGGTGAATAACAGAGAAAAATTTCAGAAACATTAAAACTTAAGCTTAATCAAGTTAATCGATGAAGAATAAATGTATACAACATACCTCAAATCAAATAAAATTAAACTTAAACCTCGAAATCGAATATATGTAGAAGCATTGGTGTTGAGGATGGAGGGGCCTTCTGTGGAGGTTCACGTCACTTAAGCATCAGTGTCGAAAAAGATAATCGTGTCAAAGAAGATAATCGTGTCAAAGAAGATAATCAAATTTTTTATATTTTTAATTATTAAAACATTAAATAAATACATAATATATATATATAATCAAAAAGACTAATTAATTGTATTCACTATAAAAAAATTTCGAACTAAATTAATGTGCATGTTGCAAGGCACAAATGAAAAATAAACACCTTAAAATTTTTTATTATAATATTAATATAAACAATAAATATATAAACAATAAAAAAATGATTAGCCTTATAAAAAAAATAAAATAGGTACAAAATTAACAAACTCCATATAATAAGACATAAATGAAAAGATGATTTGCCTTCTAGTCACTCGCCTAAGAATTATAAAATACTATTAATGTTAAAAAATATATAAATATTTATTTTTATCATTTAAAATTTTAAGTCATATTATTATTTTAATAAAAAATTAATGTTAAAAACTAATAGTCAAAATATTACTCAATTATTTAATTCGTATAAATTTTTTAAAGAGCATACATCTATGTATTTACTTATAAATATTAATTTATTTCTTTTAACTTTATTAAATAAAATATATTTATATTATATTTCAAGATTTTCAAATATTGTATTATTTATTTATTTTAAAGTTTTCTATAATAATAAAATTTTTTTACTTATAATAATATTAATTTATACTAGTTTATTCGTCAATTTAGATAATTTATAAAATATTTTCTATTTTATTATACAATGAATTAATTTATATTTATATAAATAGAAATTTTAATATATGTTATTTAATTTTTAAAATAAAGAAAAAAATTATTATACTTATTGAATTTAATATTTAATGTTACTTTAATACAAATTTTTAAGTTTCTTATGTTAAAATTTTAGAAAAAAATTTTGGATAATTTTATTAAAAATTAATACGTCGTAAAGATAGTTAATTTTGTCCTTATTAATATATATAATTTTTTTTGTATTTGGATATTTTTTAAAATTATTTATTTAAAATATAATTTTTTTATGATTTTACGAGGAGAATGTATGTTTCAAGGATTGTTCATCTACAGACCATTAACATACATTTAATAAACAAAATTAAATATAATATTAAAACTAATAAAAAATAAAAAAAAATTATATAAATAAATATTAGTTAGGGAAATGACGTTGCTAAATCCGTAGCTAAATTACGGATTTTATAAGGTAGAAAAAATTCATCACTATATTAAATATTTTACTAGCTCGAGAAAATACATCACTAAATCATAGATTTAATAACATAAGAAATTTTGTCGCTAAATCAATCGCTAAATCATGCATTCTATTAGTAAGAAGAATTCCATTGCTAAATCTATCGCTAAATCATAAATTTAATTAGCAAGAGAAATATCGTCGCTAAATTTATCGCTAAATCATGGATTTTATTAGTAAGGGAAATTCCGTTGCTAAATCTGTCGCTAAATAATGGATTTTATTAACAATGAAAATTCTATTACTAAATCTGTCGCTAAATCATCGATTTTATTAGCAAGGGAAATTCCATCGATAAATCCGTCGCTAAATAATATATTTTATTAGTAGAGGAAATTCTGTCACTAAATCCATCGCTAAATGATAAATATTATTAGCGAGGGAAAATGTCTCGCTAAATCCGTTGCTAAATAATGACTTGTATTAGCGAGGGAAAATCCGTCGCTGAATAATGGCTGGTATTAGCAAGGGATATTTCATCGCTAATCTGTTTGTAAATTCTCCGCTTTTCTTGAGCAGAATTTACGAAAATCTTCTCTAACTAATCCATCGCTAATTTCGTCGCTAAAAATCCCGCTTTTCTTGAATGGATTTTAAGAAAATCTTTCGTCGCTAATCCATCGCTAAATCCCCCGCTTTTTTTACAAAATTTACGAAAAAGTATCCGTCGCTAATCCATTGCTATTTTTTTTTTCTAAAAAAACATTAATCCCTTGCTATTCCCAAGCTAATCCATTGCAATTTAGCTAGGGATTGATCTCTAGCAAAAATTACCTAGCTAAAATGAATTTTTCTTAGAGTGATTCTATCTATTTGTCTATCTACCTATTTATTTATCTCTCTATCTATCTATCTATTCATGTATCAGTATGCCTATCTATTTATTATCTTTCTATCAATCTATCTTTCAAACTATCTATATATCTATCTATCTGTCTATATATCAGTCTATATGCCCATATATTAGTCAATCTATCTATCTAATAGTATATCTATCTCTATATCTATATATCTAACTATCTATCTGTATATCTATTTTTTTATATGACTATCTATTTGAATGACTATAAGTCAATCTGTTTGTCTATCTGTCTATCAATCTATCTACAGATGTATCTGACAATCTATTTGGCTAACTATCTATCAATCTATCTATCAGTTTGTCTATCAGTCTATCTATCTGTCTATCTATCTATCTAACTATCTATCTATCTCTTTATATATCACTTTGTATATCTGACTATCTATTTCTATGTATATATGTCTATCTATCTGTCTATCTATCTATATGTCAATCTATATATAAAAATGTCTATCTATCTATTTATCTATTTGTTTGTCTATCTATCTATATATGTATTTCTTTATATGTATGTCTATCTATCTATCTATATGTCTGTCTATCTATCTATCTATCTATCTATCTCTCTATCTATATGTTTGTGTATCCATCCATCTATATGTCTATCTATCTATCTATCTATCAATCTATCTATCGATTTATCTATCTATCTATTTTATAACTATTTGTCTATCTATTTATTTATCCGCCTGTCTATCTATCTATCTATATAAATATTTGTATATCTATCTTTTGTCAATCTACCTATCAATTTGTATGTCTATCTTACTATCCATTTTTCTTTCTTGAGATTTGTCAGTCTATCTATATGTCTATATGTTTTTTTAATTGTCTATATATCTTTCTTTTTATTTGTCTGTCTATCTATTTGTCTTTTTGTTTGTATATCTATCTATCTATATGTCTATCTATATGTTTATTTATCTATTGGTTTATTCATCTATTTATCTTACTTTTTATATGTCTGTCTATTTGTCTATCTATTTGTCTATCTTTATCTCGTCTATCTATCTATTTATCAATCAATCAATCTATCTATCTATCTATCTATCTTTTTGTTTATATATCTAATTATCTATGTATCTATTGGTCTATTTTTATGTCTATCTATCTATCTATCCGTTATCTTTCTATCTATCTTTCTATCTATCTTTATGTCTATCTATCTATTTAATATCTACCTACCTACCTATCTATCTATATAAATGACTATCTATATATATATATTTCTGTATATAAATATGTCTAACAATCTATCTACCAATTTGTCTATCAATCTTTGATTAATTTGGCTATCAAATTGGCTATAAATCTATCTCTCAATCTATCTTTCAATCTAATTATCAATCTGACTATCTATTTGCCTCTCTAATTTTTAATCTATTTATATATTTGCATATCGATTTCGCAATCTATGTTTCTATATATATATATATATATATATAATCTAACTATCTATCTATCTTTGTTTCTAACAATCTTTTATCTATCTGTCTATCTATATGTTTTCTATCTTTTAGTCTATCTATCAATATATTTATCTGTCTATCTATCTATTTATCTTTCTATATATATATGTCTATCTATATGACTATATATCTTTCTATCGATTATATTATCTATCTTTTTATTTTTCAATCTATCTTTCAATCTATCTATGTATCTATCTGAATAATAATCTATCTATTTATCTTTCTATATTATCTGTTTATCTACCTTTTTATCAATTTGACTATCTATCTATCTATCTATCTATTGGTCTTTAAATCAGTCTTACATTCTGCCTGTCAATTTATCTATCAATATGTCTATCAAGCTGTCTATCAATCTATCTATAAATATATCTATTATTATATCTATTAATCTATCTATCTAAATGTCTATGTTTATGGCTATCTATCTATATATCTATCTCTCTATCAATCTATCTACCTACCTACCTACCTATCTATCTATCTATCTATCGATCTTTATGTTTATCTATTTGTCTATCTATGAATCTATCTGTCTATTTGTCTATCGGATTATCTATCTGTCAATCAATCAATCAATCAATCTATCTATTTATCTATATATTTATATTTTCATTTTAGTATTTGTCTATTTGTCTATCTGATTATCTTTCTGTCAATCAATCTATCTAGCTATCTATCGAAATATATATCTATCTATTTATATATATATATATTTTCCATATTACTATCTATCTATCTATTTATCTATTGATCTATCTATCTATCTATCTATATGTTTATCTATGTGTCAATCTATCTAACTATCTATCTGTCAATCTATCTTTCAATATATCTATCTATCTATATGTTTATCTATCTATCTATCAATCTATCAATCTATCAATCTATCAATCTATCTATCTTTCTATCTATCTTTCTATATTTCTATCTTTCTATCTTTTTTCCTATCTATTTGTCTATATATTTATCTATCTATATATTTATTTTCTATCTATCTGTCAATCAATCTATTCATATTAATGTCGATCTATCTTTCTATCTAATTATTTATAAATATATCAATCAATCTATCTTTCAATATATTTACTAATCTGTCTATTAATCTGTGTATCAATCGGGCTATCAAACTATATATCAATCTATCTATCAATGTAACTTTCAAAAAAATTATCAATCTAACTATCTATCTGTCTATTTATCTATTAATCTTTCTATATATTTATCTATATATTTGTATATTAATCTGTCTATCTATCTGTCTATCTATCTATCTATCTATTTTCTATCTATCTATCTATCTATCTATCTATGAATCTATCGATCTATCTATCTATCTATCTTTCTATCTTTTTATCTATATTTCTATCTATATATCTATTTGTCTATTAGTATATCTTTCTGTCAATTTATATGTCTATATATCCGAATATTTTTTTATTTATCTATATATCTTTCTATCAGTCAATCTATATCTATCAATCTATTTATCAATCTATCAATCTAATAATCTATCTATATATCTGTCTATCTATATTTTTATCAATTTAACTATGTATCTATCTATCTATCTGTAATTTAATCTATCTTTCAATCTATCTATCATTTTCATTATCAATTAGTCTATCAATCTTTCTTTAAATCTATATATGAAACAATCTTTTAATCTATCTATTATAATGTCTATTAATTAGTCTATCTATATGTCTATCATTTTGTCAATATTTCTATCCATATATCTATCTATCTATCAATATATCTACATATCAATATATCTATCTATCTATTTATCTGTCTATCTCTCTATCTATTTATCTACTTATCTATATATCTATCTATCTGTCCATCAATCAATCTAACAATCTATCAATCTATCTCTCTATCTATATGTGTATATATCTATCTATCAATCTATCTATCTATCTATTTATCTTTCTATATATCTAAATGTCAATCAATCAATCAATCTATTTATATATATATATATATATATATATATATATATATCTATCTATCTATCTATTTGTCTATATATCTATTTGTTTATCTATTTGTCTATATATGTCTATTATATCTATCTATTTGTTTATCTATCTATCTATCTATTTTTCTATCTATCTATCTTTCTATGTCTGTCTATCTATCTATCTATCTGCCTATCTATCTGTCTATCTATCTGTATATCTATCTTTCTATCTATATATCAATCAATCAATAAGTTTGTCTATCTATCTATCTATCTATCTTATCTTTGTATGTATGTATGTATCTATCTTTCTATGTGTTTGTCTGTCTATATATCTATCTATCATTATTTCTATCAATATGTCTATCAAATAGTCTAGCAATCTCTCTATCAATTTGTCGATCAATCTATCAATAAATTTGTATATCAATCTATATATAAATCTATCTATCAATCTATCTATCTATTTATCTATCTATTTATTATCCATCTATCTATATATCTATCTATCTGTCTGTATGTATGTCTATCTATCTATCTATATTTATATCTATTTGTCTATCGATCTGTCTAATAATCTATCTATCTCTCTATATACCTAGCTATTTATCTTTATATCTATATATCTTTCTAAAAGTCTATCTATCTATCTTTATTTCTATCTATTTATCTATCAATCAATCAATCTATCAATTAATCTATCTATCTATATATCTATAATATATCTATCTATCTATTTGTTTATCTATCTATCTATCTTTATATCCATATATTTATCTGTTTATCAATCAATCTATCTATCTATATTTATATCTATCTATTTATCTATCTATCTATATAGCTCTCTACATACCTACCTACCTATCTATCTATCTATTTGTCTTTCTAATTATTTATTTATATATTTCTCTATCTACCTTTCTATATATCTATCTATCTCTCTATCAATCTATCAATCTATTGGTCTATCTATCAATCTGACTATCAATCAATATATGTGTCTATTTGTATATCTATGTATTTATATATAAGTTTATCTATATATTTGTCTATTTGTTTATCCTTCTATCTTTCTATTTTATGTCAAAATGTTTATATGTCAATCTATATATTTATGTTACTATCTAACTATTATATTTATCAATTAATTTATATATCTTCTTTCTATTTTTCTATCTCTCAAACTATCTGTCTTTCTATTTATTGGCCTATTTGTCAATCTTTCTATATATAAATAAATAAATATATATATATATATATATATCTATTATCACTCATTCTGTCTATTTACCTTTATATTTGTCAGTTTATCTAAATGTCTATCTAACAAATAGGAAATCAAGTTATTATCAACAATTGGTATTGGAGGTT
This sequence comes from Sapria himalayana, assembly GCA_029783825.1. NCBI lineage: Eukaryota > Viridiplantae > Streptophyta > Magnoliopsida > Malpighiales > Rafflesiaceae > Sapria > Sapria himalayana. The sequence continues at coordinate 242,489 of JAREIK010000986.1, read as the reverse complement.
TATGTTGTGCATTATGATGCACCATTGGGTGAAGTTACTATTGATGATAATAATGAATTTAATAAATAGTAAAAATTTTGTAGACAATATCAGTATGTTAAAAGAGGTATTCTCAATTCTCATACACAGTGTTTTGCAAGAATCATCTAGAAGAATTTATATTTTGTAGATAGTAATGACTGCATTTGAAGGAAAAGTGAAGATAAAAAAAATCTATAGAACGAAATTTGGATTTTTGAAAATATAGATAGAGGATTATATATACTAGAAAAATCTATATCAACCCCTTTTGAGGAAGATGAGAGAGTCTACGAAGAAAGAAGAGCACATACTAGCACTTGAATTCATATGAAATATGATATCTTACAAACTTACTTTCAATATAAACAAAGAGAAGAGCATAGTAAGGCTTACGATGGCTCTTGCTAGTATATAAGAAAAACTAATTGATGCTAAATAAGTGCACATGATGAGGTGTTTTTTCAATCTGAAGTTGACAGAAAGCACATTAGTGACCCAACAACTCAAAAAAGTCAACACAATCACAACCCAATTAAGTTTGTTTGGTATTGAAGTCAATGATGAAGTATGTGCATTGATACTTCTGTGTTCTCTATCAAAAATTATCATATTACAATTATAGTTGCTCATAGTTCATCAAGAACTAATAAATTGAAATTTGATGATGTTCAAGATCTAATTCTCAGCAAGGAGATTCAACAGAGATAGACAAGTGAAACATCAACCTCTTTAGATTTATATACAAAGTTAATTGAAAGAAATTCAACCAAGAGAAAATGTCAAAGAAAATCAAAAACAAGAGGTCTAAATATAAGAATCATTGTAATCATAATAGCTCAAAGATCATTAAGTATTGAAATTATAGAGAGACAAGACACTACAAAAATCAATGCAAGTGTTAGTTTTTTATAGCATGGTAAAATGTATCACAAGTATATGAGTTTAACAAGTAATAAAGTGAACTCTATGAATCTGGATTATCATTTCATAGATATTGATTATTTGGATTAATTATCAAAGTTTCTTCATTATCTAAGCATACAATAAGTAAATAGTTTACTAGTGTTTACTCAAGTAAACAATTCTATGGTTAGCTTATAATAAGTAAATAGTATCAAGTCCATGGGTACACAATTTATGAGTTAATGGCTATAGAGGTGATAAAATATGTGAGAGCTACTCATCCATATAGGTGTAACTTCTCAAACCCATCAAAAAGTCATCGGCATCAATTCATGTAAGAAATAATATATGTCAGATGAGCTGGATATTTTATGCATTTTAATCTAGTATAAATCATATTGATAGTCAATGCTAGGGTATTTATAAGGGAGCCTATGCGCAATTTAATTAAACATTGTAATTAAAATATAGTCAAATATATACATGTATTAAATGTCTTGTAAATTTGTATCAGTGCACATAAAGCCTATTAGATTTTTATTTGAACTAATTGAAAACTAATCAATAAATATTTACAGATATTAATTTGACATTAACAAATATTAATGTGACTATACTTTAAATTTACGGATATTAAAAAACCATGGATTAGCGACGCAAGATTTTCGTAAAATTCATTCAAGAAAAGTGGGCTTTTTAGCGACGAAATTAGCGATGGATTAGTGATGGAAATTTTTCGTAAATTTCGCTGAAGAAAAGCATGCAATTTATAGAAGGATTTGCGACAGAATATCCCTCGCTAATACTAGCCATTATTTAGTAACGGATTTAGCGAGGGATTTTCCCTCACTAATATAAGTCATTATTTAGCGATAGATCTAGCGAGGGATTTCTCTCGCTAATACAAGTCATTATTTAGTGACGGATTTAGCGAGGGATTTTCCCTCGCTAATAATATTTATCATTTAGCGACGGATTTAGCGATGGAATTTCCTCTACTAATAAAATCCATTATTTAGTGATGTATTTAGCGATGAAATTTTTCTTGCTAATAAAATCGATGATTTAGCGACAGATTTAGCAATAGAATTTTTCTTGCTAATAAAATCAATTATTTAGCGATGGAATTTCCCTTGCTAATAAAATCCATGATTTAGCAACGGATTTAACGATGGAATTTCTCTTGCTAATAAAATCCATGATTTAGCGACAAATATTGCAAAAAAATTTTTCTTGCTAATTGAATCTATGATTTAGTGATGGATTTAGCAACGGAATTTTTCTTTCTAATTGAATACATGATTTAACGATGGATTTAGCAACAGATTTAGCGATGAAATTTCTCGTGCTAATAAAATCTATGATTTAGCGACAAATTTTCTAGAGCTAGTAAAATATGTAATATAGCGACGAATTTTCTCTACCTTATAAAATCCATAATATAACTACGGATTTAGCAACGGCATTTCCTTAACCAATATTTATTTATCTAATTTTTTTTATTTTTTATTAGTTTTAATATTTTATTTAATTTTATTTATTAAATGTATGGTAATGGTCTATAGATGAGCAATCATTGAAACATACATTCTTCTTATAAAATCATAAAAAATTATATAATAAATAAATAATTTTAAAAAATATTCAAATACAAAAAACAATTATATATATTAATAAGCACTAAATTAACTATTTTATGGTGAATTAATTTTTTATAAAATTATACAAAAAAATTTTCTAAATTTAAAAATAAGAAACTTAAAAAATTTGTATTAAAGTAACATTATATATAAATTCAATAAGTATAATAATTTTTTTGTTTATTTTAAAAATTAATTTAACATATATTAAAATTTTTATTAATAGATATAAATTAATTCATTGTATAATAAAATAGAAAATATTTTATAAATTATCTAAATTGATGAATAAACTAGTAAAAATTAATATTATTATAAGTAAAAAAAATTTTATTATTATAGAAAACTTTTAAATAAATAAATAATACAATATTGAAAATCTTGAAATATAATATAAATATAAATTTTTTAATAAAGTTACCAGAAAATAAATTAATATTTATAAATAAATACATAGATGTGTGCTTTTAAAAAAATATATACGGATTAAATAATTGAGTAATATTTTGACTATTAACTTTTAACATTAATTTTTTATTAAAATAATAAATATGACTTAAAAATTCTAAACGATAAAATATAGATTTTTATATATTTTTTAACATTAATAGTATTTTATAATTTTTATGGCGAGTGACTAGAAGGCGAATCATCTTTTCATTTATGTCTTATTATATGGAGTTTGTTAATTTCGTACCTATTTGATTTTTTTTATAAGGCTAATCATATTTTTTTTATTGTTTATATATTTATAGTTTATATTAATATTATAATAAAAAATTTTAAGGTGTTTATTTTTCATTTGTACCTTCCAACATGCACATTAATTTTGTTCGAATTCTAATTGAATCCATGATTTAACGATGTATTTAGTAACAGATTTAGCGATGGAATTTCTCGTGCTAATAAAATCTATGATTTAGCGACAAATTTTCTTCGACGCTGATGCTTAAGTGACGCGAACCTCCGCTGAAGGCCATCCATCCCTTAATATCGATGCTTCAGCATATATTCGATTTCAAGGTTTAAGTTTTAATTTTTATTTGATTTGAGGTAGATTTTATACATTTATTCTTCATCGATGAACTTGATTAAGCTTATATTATAATGTTTCCGAAATTCTTCTCCTTTATTCACCGTGGTGTTTTTGGATTGTGTATATATACTTAATCATATACATATTCATGCATTTGTGATATAATGTGTTGTCATTGTGTGGATTTGATGGTGCATAGTAGTTATGCCGAATTAAAAAATTTTTCAATATAAATAACTACATAATGTATACAAAAATAGTATACATAAATATAAGTTTGCTTTAAATAAGTGTTTAAACATAACTATATATATATAACTATAAAAAAGTATACTTAAACTATTTAAACATAATTATATCTATAATTTTTTTATTACCATAATTGTGAAATGAAAAAATTGTTATGCATTGCTTAGGCATGTTGGTAATAAGTGGGTGAACTTCTTTATCATGGTTTGGGTGATTTTGATGCTATAGTTTACTAGTATCTTTTTTTTGTTATGGTTATAAATATTTCTATTTAAAACTTCAATTATTCATGGCCTATTGCTAATGTTTTTGTTCATGGGTGTTCTTGAGTAAGGAGCACGAAATAAAAAAATACATATGTTCTTGATTTATTATTCTAAAAAATAAATTTTTTAGAATAATTATTGAAAAACAAATAGTTTAAATCTCTATTTTGCTATTATATGAATAATAAAATGAGTGTGTGCGTATGATCATAGTTTGTGATATTTATGGTAATTTTTTTCGCAGTGTATTTTTTGATAGTGTAAGTTTTTTATTGTTTTCATTTATTTTATGGTAGTGTGTATATGTGTTTAATAATTTTTGCATTATTAAAATTACTATGTGCTATGCATTTAACATCATTTTTGAAAATTCTAGAAAAGCCATTTTGGTTAATCTATTCATAATTTTTGTAGTGTGTGTGTGCGTGTGTGTGTGTAATAAAAATAATATGAATATATATATATATATTCTATTTTTAATTCAACTTTATTAAGTATAGTTTGGGGAAATGAAAAATAATTTGTGATTTAATTCAAAATTATCAAATTTAATTAACTGGTTTTATATTTGAGCTATAATATTTTTCAAATTGGTTTGAAACCCATTGATGGTTATCTTTTGATAATTTTTTGAGATTTGAAGGCATATCAATTGAATATTCATGACTTTTCTTGCTCTATTGATTTGTTGTTGTTAGGTAACAAAACTTTTTGATTGATTAATCTTTTCATAGAGAAAATATTATCATTAAAGGAGACCATAGTTAGTTTTTAAAGACCTTAGTTTCTCCAATGGAGATTATTTCTAGAACATATATTACCAACCTCAAGACCATTTACCTTGTAAAAAAATGTATATTGATGTTGTATCATGGTTGATGTGTGAGATACATATATCACTATGCTCTATCAAATCAAGGAAGTTGTCAACCATGACAAATCAACCACTCAAACATATGCTCTAACAAATGGATTCCTATATGTTGCAAGTTGATACTTATCTATTATTAATCTTGCACAATTGGTAATTAATATACCCTTTATACTCTATTTGCAATTAGATACTCATCTATTAGTAAGCTTTCTCAATTGAACTATAATCTATATTTTTATCTTTGATTAATGAGATAGTATAATTGTATATACTATAGACCATGTTAAAGATAAAGCATAGAGAAATATGATCTCATCTATAAATGAGCATTCTCATTTGAAAGTAGATACTCATTTGTGGTAGTAGCAATACAAGAAGAAGAAAAAAAAAATTCATGAAGAAGAAGCAGTATGAGAAGAAGAAAAATTTTAAGATGTTGAAAAAATTAGTGTAGCCTTATAGCTCTTAAGTAGCAATTACATTCTTTACAAGAAATCCTAATCATTCTAATCTTCAAATAGAAAAAAAATACTAGGCTTGCATCTCTTAAATTACAAAACAAAATAACAAAAACAATTTAATATTATGCATTGATACCACTAAAAGGTAGGAATATTGCTCTGAATAGTAATTTCTTAAATTAGTTCAATTTTAAAATTTTATTAAATAGACTTTCTTGACAATGAAAGTACTATTCTTTATAATTCGTTGCATCCAAAAATAGCACTATCTTTTATCCAACTTTGCAAAAAAAAAAAAATAATTCTTAATATTTTCATCCTTAATCTATATATATATATATATATATATATATAATGGATAATTATGTTATAGAATCCAAAAAAAAATATCTATGATTTGGATTATATTTTAGTACCTATATTCAGATACTCATAATTATCCCAATATAATTAAAAAAAGCATTATGCATAAACTTTTTTCAGCTTACCCTGCAATCAAAACGAGTTAATGCATATGTTTATGCATACAGAGTATTTATGAACTCCATATGCATATGTTTTTGTTTACGAAATAATGAGTTTCTACATAAACTCATATGCATACTTGAGTATATGCATTCCATATGAAAAAAGGAAGGTAATTATCAGTATAGAAATTTGAAAGACCCAAATCTTAAATATTTTGGATTTGGATACCCAAATGTTATATTAAAATTAAAAATTGTAAAAAAATATAATTATTTTCATATTGGTTCCCCTTAACATTTTTTCATATAATATTATAACTTTTATCCACTTTGGTTGCACCAAAATACATCAGCTTTGTTTATCTCACATAAGTTTTTTAAAAATTTATATCTAAAATAATAGTTTCAGAGATCAAAAATCAATTTTTGATTCTCATTATTTTCATGTTGGTTCCCCTTAACATTTTTTCATATAATATTATAACTTTTATCCTCTTTTGTTGCACCAAAATGCATCAGCTTCGTTTATCTCACATAAGTTTTTAAAAAATTTAAATCTAAAATAATAGTTTCATAAATCAAAAATCAATTTTTGATTCTCATAGAGTTGACCAAAATATACTTCTTCAAAGAAAAATGATAGGTTAAAAACCAGGCTTACACCTATTTAATGATGCCACCAACCATCCAACTAGTAACCTTTTAGAACCTTGGATTCAAAATCATTATCATTACAACGCAAGTAGGATTTGATTATTTTAAGTGTTTAGAATTATAAGTATTGTGTACTATAAGTATACCCACATTTAAATATATTTATAATTATATGTATAATAACATACAATATAATATTTAACTATATATGTATACCTATGTATAAATATTTGTAAACTATATATAAAGATTTGTATAATTATATAACACTATACAACATTAAATATAACTATATTTATAACTATGTATACATATATGTAAATCTATATATTCATTGATAACTTTATATATTTGTATATGACTATTTGCATGAATATATATATAACTATATGTTTAAATATATAAAAATATTAATAGCTATATATTGTATAATAACATATAACTATAAATAATTCTATCTTACTATATTTATAACTATAAAAACTTTATGCATAACTATATTTAAATATATAATTAACAACATGTATTTAATATACATTTTTATATATTAGTATAAAAAATGTATTTTACCATTTCCATACCTATATATAACTATATGTATAAATATATATAATTATATGAAAAAATATATATACATATATTTATAAATATAAGTTTAACTATACGCGTAACTATATGTATAACCACATGTAAATATATTTATAATTATATCTATAAAAACATACAACATAATGTTTAACTAAATGTGTATGACTATATATAAATATTTGTATAACTATAAAACTCTATATAAATATAACTTTATTTTAATTATGTAAACATATATGTATACATATATGCAAATCTATATAATTGTTTAAACTTAGTATACATTTATTTATATTTACTTATAACTACTTGTATGTATATATCTATATATAATTATATGTAAAACTAAATGTAACTATTTATAATTATATTTACTATATGTATCCTAACATATAATTATATATGGGATAATACTATTTTGTTGCCCCAACTTGAAATAAACCCGCTAAAAATATAATATCAACATTATGTAAGAACATAGCATGAGAGTGTGTATTGATCAGGCTCATATATGTATAATACAATTAAGGGTCATACCCTTACTAATCCTAGCCCTTGGGCCTCAGGCTCAAATATGAACTTATGTATAACAAAAATGTAATATTTGATAGGTTTGTACTGAAGAACTTATATTTTCTTTTATATAATCCTTCATTCTAACACTACACTCTCCATGTGTTTCTCTCTTTCCCTCTATAATTCTTTCTATCTTTCTCATCCTCTTTTTCTTTGTGTCACACACTCTCTCATGTTATTTTTTTTCTGGCTCTTCTTTCTTGCTTTTTTTTTAAGTGTTATTTATTAGTTATAACCCTCTCTTTTGGCGGAGGAATACCATTTTACAAACTAACATCTACCCTTATCCCTATTACACCAATATTTAAGAAAATCTTTACATTTAGATCAAACTAAGTGTATAAATTAAAGGGAAATGTTTTTGAGGTCTTGAGATCTTCCTTTAAGCTTTGAGAATTTCATTCTTCTAATGAAACCATGGCTGAATCTTTATTCGTATAGTAAAGATAAGTGCAGTCTTTTTCAAGAGTCCATGTCTCTTCCGCGTCTTGTAAGGTGAGACCTTTGATTTGGAATTCTTCTTGTGATGTTACTCTTGCTTGTCTCTTCTTTCTTGCTTGTTCTCTTTCTCTCCCCCCTCTCTCCTTCTCTCTCTCACTCTCTCTCTTTCCCTCTCTCCCCCCTCTCTCTTTCACCTTTTCTCTCCCACTCTCTCTCCCTCTCTCTCCCCCCTCTCCCCCCCCCCCTCTCTCCCCCCTCTCTCGATTCTCTACCCATCATCTCCCACCTTATTCTCTCTCTCTCTCTCTCCCTATCCTCCTTCAAACATTAAATGTATTTTTTTGCTTTCATTTCTTGTGCATTATTGTATTTTGCACCCTTTACTAGTATAACTTGATATATTGTTAATCTTTATCGTGCTAAAAATTATGTTATCTATTAATGTAGATTGTGCAATCGGCTTGCCTCTACATTCATGATATTTAAATTTTAAATATCATGCTTAAGTAATTTATTTCATTCTTTGTATATTTGAAGTAATAGAATGTTTTATTTATATAATGATTAAAGAATATTTTATGTAAATAAAATAGGGCAAAATGAGCTCAGATTGTCAGTGGATGTACAAAAGGGTTATTAATGGATTTTTGAATAAATATTTTTTGACTAGGCTTGAAATTTTCATCAATTTTGCATGTAGTCAATCGAGATTGAAGGATGGAAAAAAAATTAAGTATCCATGTAATCATCGAAAATGTTAGAATATCTCTTTTTGTGATGAAAATACTATAAGATATCATTTGGCATAATATGGCTTTGTGCCAAATTATTTTGTTTGAATTTATCACGGGGAAAGTACAAATGCTTTGAATATTAACCAAAATGAGGGTATTGAATTGTTTGCATGCGGCGAAGAATGATCAAACACATACCATAGAATGATCATGGAAGCTGCTGGTCCTGATTTCAATATGGATTTCATGGATGAACTACCTAATCCTGAAGCTCAAAAATTTTATGAAATGCTTAAAGCTGTAGATAAAGAGTTATGGTCTGGTTATAAAACACATTCGCAATTGTCACTTGTGGGTCGACAAATGAGCATTAAGTCGGAAAATCATATATCTGCAAAATTATTTGATCAGGTGATAGAATTGATGAATGAGATTGTTGCGGATAATAAATTGATCACTAACAAATTTTACAACACTAAGAAGTTACTACGAAGAATGGGTCGACTAGTGATTGTTGTTTAAATGGATGCATGTTATAATGGGGAGGTGATAGTGATTTAATTAGCTGTATGTTTTGTGGCCATTCTCGATTTAGGAAGGCACATCGTACTGTAGAAATGTGAAAAAAATTGAAGGTTGTCCTTAAGAAGATGTATTATTTTTCATTAATTCCTCGCTTACAGAGACTAAATGCATCAAATGCTACAGCAAATGATATGAGGTGGCATTCCGAGCATGAGGTTGAAGAAGGGGTAATACATCATCCTTCAGATTCACCTTCTTGGAAGCATTTTAATTATATACATCAATATTTTGCAGTAGAAAGTCGAAATGTGAGATTGGGTCTCTAAACTGATAAATTTTAGCCATTTGGGCAATCTGGACAATAGTATTCAACATGGCCATGATAGTGATGCCTTATAACTTGCCTCTATGGTTGTGTATGAAGGAGCAATATATATTTTTTTCAATATTGATTCAAGGGCCAAAAAATCTGATAGACATGTGGATATTTTCTTATAGTCTTTTATTGCAGAGTTAAATCATTTATGAAATGTTGGCGTGAATACATGTGATATCTCAAAGAAGCAAAATTTCATTATGTGGCAGCCCTTATGTTGATAGTAAATGACTTCCCTACATATTCAATGTTGTCTGGCTGGAATACTACATGACGATTCGCATGCCCGTATTGCATGACAAATTCGATTCATTTACCCTCAAATGTAGTGGTAAATAGTCATGGTTTGATAACCATCTTAAGTTTCTACCTGCGAATCATCCATTTCGAAGAAATAAAAGTACATTTCGAAGAAATAAAACTCTGATGATAGTTGAACTAACTATTCGTTTAGGAGATGATATTATTACAGAAATTCATAGTTTGGGTTTGAAGAAGGTAACTAAAAAGGATGCTACTGGAAGTAATGAACCAATAGGAAAATTATTTGGCTGGAGGAAACGTAGTATATTTTGGGACTTTCCCTATTGGAAGTCCAATTTAATTCGTCATTACTTATATGTAATGCATATTGAAAAAGATGTTTTTGACAATGTTTTCAACACTGTCCTTAAAGTAGATGGAAAAACAAAAGACACTTTAAAATCAAGACAAGAGCTGAATGATTAATGTCGATTGCCTGGATTGAAATAGAATGAGCAAACAGGAAAATTGTTTAAAGCTTGCTACACACTTGATAAGAAGGCAAGACAGATATTGTGTGAATGGTTTAAAATTTTGAAATTCTTTGATGAGTATGCGTCAAATATGGGTAGATGCGTGGATATGAAGAATCTTAAGTTATTTGAAATGAAAAGTCGTGACAGTCATGTATTTATGTAGAGATTAATACCAATTGCATTCTGTGAATTACTTTCACAAAGTGTTTGGAAGGTCCTTACAGAACTAAGTTTGTTTTTCAAATAGCTAACTGCAACCACAATCAAAATAGATGAGATGGTGAGGCTAGAAAATGACATTCCACTTATTATTTGTAAGCTAGAATGGATATTCCCACCGAGTTTTTTTGACTCATAGGAGCATTTTCCAGTCTATTTGGCATATGAAGCACGGATAGTTGGGCTAGTATAATTCAGGTGGATGTATCCGTTTGAGAGGTAAATACATATAATTTGCTGTGTTTTATTATTTTGTACTTTAAGTAATATTGTAATTTAATCAAATTGAAACCTAACATTTTGGTTGTAGGTATCTTCGTAAGTTAAAATTGAATGTTAGAAACAAGGCAAAAGTTGAAGGTTCAATTCGCAATGCATATTTAGTAGAAGAAGCATCATCATTTTGTTCTTATTATTTTGATGATCATGTCAATACAAAGAATTGAATTGTGCCGTGGAATTATGAAAGTCATGTGATGGTAGAAGATGGTTCTGTGGACAAACTATCTATATTCAAGCACCATGGAAGAGCTTTTGGAAGAACAATGAAAAGATGTATGACAGATTAAGAGTACAAAGCAACCATGAGCTATGTTTTACTTAATTGTGAGGAGGTTGCACTATACATTGAGTATGTATAAACAAAATAGTTGCATGTTAAATCATAGTTTAATTTTATCTTTAATAGGAATTATTAAAAATTGATATACATTTTTTTTCTAATTTTATATTTGTGCAGTATTTATGTTGAGCAATTAAAATATAGACAACCATCAATTTCCAGTAATTTATGTCGATTATATGCTAGAAAATGAATTTGTAAAGTGGTTCAAAAATTATGTGAGAATTATTAAGTTTAAAATTTAAATTATTTAATTTATTTTTATCTTTTATTTGTTAATATCAATTTTTTTAATTAATGTCACAAGTAATTGATCCTTTAAATGGAGATTCAAATATTTTTATTCAGAATCTAAGTAAAGGCCCGTTTTGATATGTGTCAACCTATCTTAGGTATTTTGTCAATGGATATAAATTTTACACAATCGGGCACGATTTTTCTAAAATAATAATGAATAGTGGTGTATGCATTAAATGCACAAGATATAGTGTAGATAAGATTGATTATTATTGTCAACTCAAAGAAGTTATTAAGTTGGAGTATCCTGGACTCAAAAATAACAGGATTGTATTATTTAAGTGTGGGTGGTTTGATCCTACACCAAAGGTGGGCACAAAGATTCATTCGGATTATAAGCTAGTGGTTGTAAACCATAAACATAGATATAATTGAAATGAGCCATTTATTATGGCAGTTCAAGCTTCTCAAATATATTATTGTACATATCTGAGTATATCTCGTGAAAAGAGAGATTGGTCGGTGATTTGCAAGATCAAAGCACGATCAAAATTTGAAGTATCACCATCACATCAAAGAAGTGCAAACATAGAAATTGCACCTACATTCCAAAAGAAGACATAAATAATATTGAGCCTTTGAATGTAGATGAAGATCCATAAAATTTATGTGACTCAAATGGTGGCACAATAGAAATTGAAGATGATCAATTTCTATCTGAAGATGAGTTCGAACTTCTTTCAGAATCAGACAAAATATCAAAATATCTATTGGAGGATGACAGTGATGCTGATAATTAAATTGTTATAATTTTATCATAAATTTAAACTTTCAAAGATGTTTTATATTTTATTGAAATCTATCGGTGTGTTTTATTCGAAAATGCATGCTTGTTCATTATTTTTCTATTTTTTGTTCTTTGTTTTATTTTGAACAGAAGATGGCGCCTAAAGGATGTGGTCGTGGTGGAGCTGGACGTGAACACAGAAATGAACCAAATTCAACTGGTATGTTACATAATGTTCCAAAATAAGTACCAGCTCATAGCCACCATATCCTGACTTCAACATCACAATCACCATCTCCATTTCTATCACCATTAACATCATTGAGACCTCTGCTAACACCTTTATCAGATGTAAGCCCACAACCAATTGTGCTACGTGCTCACACTTTTGATCCATCTCAATCTTCTACACCAAAATTTACACTAATTGTTCCCCAATTTACAATACCAACAGCATCATCAAATATTGTGTCTTCTTTTGATGTCAGTGCAAATTTAGAAATTGATATTGTAGATGAGAGGTAAAAGAAAAATGTAAAAATCATTTGAAAAAAAAATTTGATGTTACTGTCAGTGGTTTTTTAATATTGTTATGATTTGTTTGTTTTCTATGTTATTTATTTATTTCTATAGTTTTATTCCTTTTCATAAGTATTCGTCTATAATTACAAAGACTTTCAAGAAAATGGCTGATGCCAAAGCTTTCTCCTTGAAGAAAGTATCTCAATCGACAAATGAGTCATATTTTAATGAGTTTTAGGTAAAAATAACAAAATAAAAGAATTGAAAAATTATTATCTAATTACTTAACTTTTATGTTGGTTATTATTCAAGCAGTAAATAATTATGTTCTTGTTGTTAATATAAATTATTTTGTCATTTTTTTTTATAGAATCAGTGCACATGGTCACCCAAATTTGATTGAAAGATAAAGTCATAATGGGAGATCAAAATAGCTCAACGGTATTCTGATTTTGTTCATAAATGAAAGAAAATTAAAGAAATGCCTAATTTTATATCCGAGGAAGACTGGCCCATGTGGCTTAATTATTGGGAGGAACCATATGTGAAAAAAATCAGATATTTCCAACAAAAAAATTTGACAAAGTGAGGTTGTTGGAGTAAGTACAAAAATCTCTCGACACATAGGAAGTTCAAAGTCGAGCATTGAGCACGCTCGAGATTTGGGACAAATTTAAAATTCTAAACATATCTATATTTTGTGTTTGTCCTAATAGTCCAATATATATAATCTCTGCATGGGTTTAATAATTTTGTTAAACTTTTTTATCATTTGTTTTTTAGAATTAATAAAAACATCTTCTAGGCTGGAGAATTGTGTCGAGATCTAAATTTCTATGAGATTTTCATGAAGATGCATGTGAAGAAAGTGGGTGGTCATAATATTGACAACAAGTCTCAGATGATTGCAGTAAGAAATTGTTATATTATTTAGACTTTATAAAACTACAGTACATTATAAAAATTATTTTGAATGCAAAATTTTTATTTTATTTTTTGTAAATCTAGAATAGTTTTTATCTCCATTTATTCTGAGGACCTAATGGAGGAATGTGTGACAGCTGCACATCAACAAGTTGAGGGTTCTATGAATCTTCAACCAATTGACTATGATCCAATTTATTTGGAGACAAAAGGAGGTTGAAAGAAACAGCTAGTGTACTGTATCGACTCTAAGAGAGTGATATTTTGTTGTAGAAGTCATGCTTCTAATTCATCTTCCTCAGCAATGGTAGATGAACCGGTCGAACAACAAGCATAGTAAACAAATGAACGTATTGTAGATATGGAGACCGAACTGAAAAAGAAGGATGAGCAGATAACTAATTTGATGGAAGAAATGCAAGAAATTAAAGATATTAAAAAAGCAATGCAATAGCAGATGTCCTATATCGAGTCACAGTTAGCGGAATTGATACATCAGATAGCATTCCGAGATCCAGCTACGAATCCTCATAGGAAAGGCTAGCATTCCCTACAAATTATGATGATGATGGAGCATGAGAATTATTTATGAACTGTTAAATTATTTTTGTCTGTGTAGTAAATAATTATAATATTTTTTTGCAAGTATCAATTTTTTTATTCTGGTTTTATTCTTTGCTTTTTCAAATAACCAAATTATGAATCATTGCAGGACACATTATGTTAGAGAAAAGAAAAAATCCTAATTCATAGCATTCTGACATTTCTACGGTCCTTCCAATGCATGGGTCCCATATTTACCGTTTCTGCTTTATAAAAAGTGGGCTAGCTTATATTATTGTTATTTTTCTAAAAACATTATATTTTTGCACTCTCTTTATCTTTAAATATAATTGCTGGACATCTTTTGGATTTTTGGTGAAGCTGTATGAGAATAAACTTTAATTTGTGTTTGTTCATGTCTATAATATTTGTTTTTATATATCTGTGAATATATTTTTGTGTCTCTTAATTTTTTGGGTAGAGGTTTAGCCTATTATAGATATGTAAAAGCCATAATCAGCAGAGGCAGCATCGGCAGAGACGGCAGCGACAGATGTGGTGACAGCGGAAGAGGCAACGGCCACAGCAGTGGCAGCATCGGTAGCAGTGGCTTAGGCAACATCAGTGGTAGCTGTGATAGCTACGGCAGAAGCGGCAGCAACAACAGAAGTGGCAGTAATGGGAAAAATAGATATATACATATATATACTTTATGCTGTAAGATTATATACGAGTGAATTGCAAGTATATATTTACATATATACTGTAAGATTATATATGTATTAAACCATAACTTTTTTTTGACTGAGTTGTTTAATTTTCTTACAGATATTATGCTGCATTGTTCCTCATACAAAGCTTCTATTAGTGATGAGATTTTTCACTAGAATTACATGATGTGACTCGGACAGCTTTGTCGTAGTAGAAAAATGATGATCAGAGAAACTAAGGGAGAGAAAGCAATGTCAATGAATGAATATATTATACTTTATGCACTGTCGGTAGATATATTGATGAATAAAAATAAAAGTTTGTTATTTCTGTGTTTCAATTATGTAAAATATTGAATTTGAATAAGATGTTAAATGATTTTATTTTTGTTTATTATAAATTATTTATAGTTTCAATTTTTATTCAATATGATTTAAAAATAATAAATTTTTTAATTGAAAAATTTTTTTAAATTTTTTAAATTATTTAAATATTTTTGAAATTAAAATTACTAGGGAAAATTCCCTAGCTAAATTAGTGAGGGAAAAAATCTCTCAATAATTTAGAGAAGGAAATTTCCTTAGCTAATTTAGCTAGGGAAATATTAAAATTAGCGACAGATATTTCGTCGCTAATTTTCTAATGCTAGGTACATTAGCTAGGAATTTAGCCATCATTATTTTTGTTTAGCGACGGGATATATAGTTTATCTTGTTATTTTAGCAACAGAATTTTTCTTTTTTAGCGAGGGAATTTTTCGTCGCTAATTTTTTAGCTAGAGGAAATTTAGTAGCTAAAATTTAGCAAGAAGCACTTTAGAAAGGGACACGATCCATTGATGTCCCGTCACTATGCACCATTTAGCAAAGAAAATCTTTTATATAGCTAGGGAATCGTCCCTAGCTATATGGGATTTTTCTTGTCGTGAATGATAGATAGATAGGCAAATCAAATAGATATATATATATATATATAGATTGATAGATAAAGTATTAAATAGATATATACATAGACATAAAGATAGACAAATAGATACATAGATAGTCTGATTGATAGGCATAGAGAAAGACATATATATGATAGATAGATAAATAGATAGAATAATAGATTGATAGATAGATAGATGTAATGATAGATAGAATTATAGATAGATAAATAGATAAATAAATAGATAGACAATTGGATAGATATATAGATAAACAAATAACGAAACAGATAGACACATAGATAGATAGACAAATAGACATATAGATAAATAGATACATAGATACAAAGATAGATAAATAAATAACAAACATATCGATTGACAAATATACATACAAATAGATAGACAGTTAAATAGATAGATTGAGCAACAGACAGACAGATAGATATATAGATATAGAGAAATATAGAAAAATAGGTAGATTATTAGATAGATAGATAGATTGATTGATTGATAGGTACAGAGATATATAGACAGATTGATAAATTGATTGATAGAAAAATAGATAAACAAATAAACCTACACATAGATAAATAAATAGATAGAAAGATAGACAGACATTTGGACAGATAGACATGCAAATTGCAAAGATTGATAGACATGCAAATACAAATAGATAGATAGATAAATAGATAGATAGACTGACTGATAGACATGCAAATAGCAAGATAGATAGACTAATAGATAGGAAAAGAGATAGACATATAGATAAACATATAGATAGATAGATAGATAGATAGGAAAGATAGATAGATTTATAGATAGTTAGATAGATAGATAGATAAATGACAAATAGATACAATAATTGCTAATTTGATTAATATATCGATTGATAGACATAATGATATGCATATTGATAGACAAATTGATTGACAGATAGATAGATAGATTGTTAGACAAATAGATAGATTGATAGACAAATATATATATATAAAGATAGAGAAATAGAAAGATAGGTAGATAGATAGAAATATAGTTAGATAGTTAGACAGATAGATATAATGATACATATAAAGATTATTAGACAAATAGATAGATAGATAGAGAGATATGGAGATAGAGATAGAGATATAGATAGATAGATAGAAATATAGAAAGATATATAGATAGATATATAAATAGATAGATTGAATGATATAGAAATTAATAAACAAATAGATAGACAGATAGTTATATACTTAGATCGAAAGATAAATAGAAAGATAAAAAGATAGACATATTGACAGACAAAGAGAGGTAGATAGAGAAACAGATAGACAAATAGGTATAAAGAAATATATATAGATAGCCAGATTGATAGACAGATAGATAAATAGACAAATTGACACACAAATAGACATATAGTTAGACATACAGACAGAAAGATAGATAGATAGATAATTAGTCAGGTTATTATACAGATAGATAGACATATAGATAGATATATTGATTGATTGATTGATAGATATATAGTTTAATAATTTGATTGAGAACTAGATATAAAAAAAGGTGAATAGATAGATAGATAAATAAATAGACAGACAGATAGACAAAAAGATAGAAAGACAGACCAATAGACATACAAATAGATAGATAGATACATAGATAGATAGCTAGATAAATAGACATATAGATAGATAGATAGATATTTACATAGATAGAGAAATAGATTGATAGATAAATAGAAAAATACATAGATAGATAGATAGATAATTTGATTGATAATAAGATTGATATATAGATTAATATATAGATTGATAGGTTTATTGATAAACATATTGATAGATAGATTGATATACATATTGAAAGACAAATATATAGACATATATATAGATAAATAGATAGATAGACAGATAAATAGACTTATAGATAGATAGATAGATGGATGGATATATAAATTATTAGACATTAGTTAGATAAATTGATATATAGATAAAAAGATAGACCGATAGATATATATATAGATAGATAGATAGACAGATATATAGACAAATTATTAAAAAGATAGATAGATTAAAAGATAGAAAAAAGATAGGCAAATAGAAAATAGATAGACAGATTAACAGACATATAGATAAAGAGATAGATAAAAAGATAAATAGATTTATAGATACACAAATAGATAGACATACAAAGAGATATGCCGATAGATTGAAAGATATACAAACACATAGAAACATAGATTTATAAAGACATAGACTAATAGATTAATAGATAGAGAGACAGACAGATATATAGAGAGATACATATATAGATTCATAGATATAAAGATAGATAGATACATAGACATACAAATAGATAGACAGATAGAAAAATAGAAACACGGATTGATAGACAAATTGATAGATTCATAGATAGATTTATAGACATATTGATAGACGTATTAAAATAAAAATAGATAGATAGATAATTAGATTGATAGATAGAGAGATAGATAGACAACAAGATAGATATATAAATATATGAATATATTAATATCTGAATATATGAATATCAGAATATTTGAATATCTGAATATATGAATATCTGAATACTTGAATAAATGAATATCTGAATATCTGAATATATGAATATATGAATATATAAATATATAAATATATGAATATATGAATATATGAATATATGAATATATGAATATATGAATATATGAATATATGAATATATGAATATATAAATATTTGAATATATGTATATATGAATATATCAATATATGAATATATGAATATATCAATATATGAATATATGAATATCTGAATATATGAATATATGAATATATGAATATATGAATATATGAATATATGAATATATGAATATATGAATATATGAATATATGAATATATGAATATATGAATATATGAATATATGAATATATGAATATATGAATATATGAATATATGAATATATGAATATATGAATATATCAATATTTGCATATATGAATATATGAATATATGAATATATGAATATATGAATATCTAAATATATGAATATATGAATATATGAATATATGAAAATATGAATATAAGAATATCAGAATAAATGAATATATGAATATATGAATATTTGAATATATCTATATATGAATATATGAATATCTGAATATATGAATATATGAATATCTGAATATCTGAATATCTGAATATATGAATATATGATTATATGAATATATGAATATATGAATTTCTGAAAATATGAATATATGAATATATGAATTTCTGAATATATGAATATATGAATATATGAATATATGAATATATGAATATATGAATATATGAATATATGAATATATGAATATATGAATATATGAATATATGAATATATGAATATATGAATATATGAATATATGAATATATGAATATATGAATATATGAATATATGAATATATGAATATATGAATATATGAATATATGAATATAAGAATATCTGAATAAATGAATATATGAATATATGAATATCTGAATATTTGAATATATCTATATATGAATATATGAATATCTGAATATATGAATATATGAATATATGAATATATGAATATCTGAATATCTGAATATCTGAATATCTGAATATAAGAATATATGATTATATGAATATATGAATATATGAATTTCTGAAAATATGAAAATATGAAAATATGAATATATGAATATATGAATATATGAATATATGAATATATGAATATATGAATATATGAATATACAAATATATTAATATCTGAATATATGAATATCTGAATATATGAATATCTGAATATCTGAATATATGAATATATGAATATATGAATATATGAATATATGAAAATATATCAATATATCAATATATGAATATATGAATATCTGAATATATGAATATATGAATATATGAATATATGAATATATGAATATATGAATATATGAATATCTGAATATATGAATATATGAATATATGAATATTCGAATATCTGAATATCTGAATATCTAAATATATGAATATATCAATATATGAATATATGAATATATGAATATATGAATATATGAATATATGAATATATGAATATATGAATATATGAATATATGGATATATGAATATATGAATATCTGAATATATGAATATATGAATATATGAATATATGAATATCTAAATATATGAATATATGAATATATGAATATATGAATATATGAATATATGAATATATGAATATATGAATATATGAATATATGATATATGAATATATGAATATATGAATATATGAATATATGAATTATATGAATATATGAATATATGAATATATGAATATATGAATATATGAATATATGAATATATGAATATCTGAATATCTGAATATATGAATATAAGAATATCTGAATATATGAATATCTAAGATATCTGAATAAATGAATATATGAATATATGAATATATGAATATATGAATATATGAATATATGAATATCTGATATATGAATATCTGAATATATGAATATATTAATATATGAATATATGAATATATGAATATATAAAGATATGATATATGAATATATGAAGATATGATATATGAATATATTTATATATGAATATATGAAAATATGAAAATATGAATATATTAATATATTAATATCTGAATATATTAATATATTAATATCTGAATATATGAAATATATGAATATCTGAATATATAAAAATCTGAATATATGAATATATGAATATATGAATATCTGAATATATGAATATATGAATATATGAATATCTGAATATATGAATATATGAATATATGAATATATGAATATATGAATATATGAATATATTAATATATGAATATATGAATATATGAATATATGAATATATGAATATCTATATATATGAATATCTGAATATATGAATATATGAATATCTGAATATCTGAATATATGAATATTTCAATATCTGAATATATGAATATATGAATATATGAAAATATGAATATCTGAATATATGAATATATGAATATATGAATATCTGAATATATGAATATATGAATATCTGAATATTTGAATATATGAATATATGAATATATGAATATATGAATATATGAATATATGAATATCTGAATATATGAATATATGACTAAATGAATATATGAATATATTAAAATATGAATCTCTGAATATATGAATATATGAATATATGAATATATGAATATATGAATATATTAATATATGAATATATGAATATATGAATATATGAATATATGAATATCTGAATATATGAATATATGAATATATAATATATGAATAAACAAATATTTTAATCTCTGAATATATGAATATATGAATATATGAATATCAGAATATATGAATATATGAATATATGAATATCTAAATATATGAATATCTGAATATATGAATATCTGAATATCTGAATATATGAATATATGAATATATGAATATATGAATATATGAATATATGAATATATGAATATATGAATATATGAATATATGAATATATGAATATATGAATATATGAATATATGAATATATGAATATATATATATATATATATATATATATATGAATATATGAATATATGAATATATGAATATATGAATATATGAATATTTGAATATTTGAATATATGAATATATGAATATATGAATATATGAATATTTGTATATATGAATATATGAATATTTGAATATATTCATATATGAATATACGAATATCTGAATATCTAAATATATGAATATCTGGATATCTGAATATATGAATATAAGAATATCTGAATATATGAATATCTGAGATATCTGAATATATGAATATATGAATATATGAATATATGAATATATGAAAATTTGAATATATGAAAATTTGAATATATGAATATATGAATATATGAATATATGAATATATGAATATATGAATATATGAATATATGAATATATGAATATATGAATATATGAATATATGAATATATGAATATATGAATATATGAATATATGAATATCTGAATATATGAATATAAGAATATCTGAATATATGAATATCTGAGATATCTGAATATATGAATATATGAATATATGAATATATGAATATATGAATATATGAATATATGAATATATGAATATATGAATATATGAATATATGAATATTTGAATATATGAATATATAAATATATTTGAATATATGAATATATGAATATATGAATATATGAATATATTAATATATTAATATCTGAATATATGATATATATGAATATCTGAATATATAAAAATTTGAATATATTAATATATTAATATATTAATATATGAATATATGAATATATGAATATATGAATATATGAATATATGAATATATGAATATATGAATATATTAATATATGAATATATGAATATTTACCTCTCAAAAGGATATTCCCATCTGTATTTCACTTGGCCGACTATCCTTGCTTAATATGCCAAATGGACTGATAAATGCTTTATTGAGTCATAAAAGTTGTGTGAGAATATCTATTCAAGCTTACAAAGAATGAGAGGTAAGTCATTCTCCAATCTCACCATGTCATCTATTTTGATTGTTGTTGCAGCTAGATGTTTGAAGAATAAACTAAGTTCGGTAAAGACCTTCCAACCTCTTAGAGGAAGTATTTCATGCAAATCAATTGGTATTAATCATTGCATAAATACATGATAGACATGACTTTTTATTCCAAATAACTTAAAATTCTTCATATCCACACATTTGCCCATATTTGACACATATCCATCAAGGAATATCAAATTTTTAACTCATCCACATGATGTCTGTCTTGCCTTCTTATCAAGTGTGTAACTAGCTTTAGGGTATTTTTTATAGCCTCATTTTGTTTAAATTCAGGATGCCGACAGTAACCATTCAACTCTTATCTTGATTTTAAAGTGTCTTTTGTTTTTTTATCTACATCAAGGACAGTGTTGAAAACATTGTCAAATACATTTTTTATATGCGTTACATCTAAGTTATGAAGAATAAAATTGGGCTTCCAATAGGGCAAGTCCCAAAAAATATTGCATTTCATCTAGCCAAATATTTTGCATATTAGTCCATTAGTTCCAATAGCATCCATCTCGTGAATGAACAACTGGTGCAATTGTCATCACTATTTTGTTTTTTCAAATTGTAGTTTTATTTCTATGGAATGGATGATATTAGGTAAAACCTTATGATGGTTATCAACCATGACTATTTACCACTGAATTTGAGGGTAAATGCATCAAACTTTTCCATGCAATACTGGCATGCAAATCATAGTGTAGTACTCCAACCAGACAATATTGAATAAGCAAGAAAATTACTAACCATCCACAATAGGGCTACCCACATAATGAAATTTTGCTTCTTTGAGATGTCATGTGTATTCACTCCAATATATCACAAATGATTTAACTCAACTATAAGAGGTTGTATGAAAACATCCATAATATCTTTTGGATTCTTTTTCCCTTGAATCAATTTTGACATAAACATATATTGCTACTTCATACACAACTATGGAGGCAAATTCTAAGGTGTCACTATCATTGGTCATGTTGAATATTTGAAGGAGTAAGCTTCTCACTTCTCAATAAAGATCAAAGCCCAAAATTTCTACTGTAATTCAACTCAATCTTTGAATATTAAAATAAATAGGATATAAAAAATTAATGGAATGAAGAGCCAATTCCAAGAACTCTTGGCTAATTAATTAATAAAGAAATCAGACATGAACAAAAACATATTTGGACTATAAAACATATCATACAAAGTTTTCAACTAGAAAACATAGATGTGAAGCAAACTACAATTATAGATTTCTAGCTTTACAAATCAGGACTGATTAGAGATACAAAAAAGTACAGACATTAACATTAACATAATTTGTTTAAAATTGCAATCAAAAGATTGTTTGGTAAAGAAAACTTACATACACATCAATTAATACCTAATAAACAGGAAGGATCAGAACTTATTAATTTAGCAAAAATTAGAGATATGTTCATGACTTATATAATTTTTTCAATTAAATATTAAAAAAAAACTAAATTTTGGCAAGAGCTACCCGAGAGGGCTATTTTTTATAGTGCCCAAATAGTTAACGAGTAAATCAATCAAATGGCCACATCACTTTTTTTAAAAGCTTCTAAAATAGGTTAATTAATTTTATCAAACAATTACATGGCTATATTTGCAAATAACTTAAAAAATCTTTTAATATACTCATATTATTATTTTACACCAAGCCAAAAAGTTGCAAATATATAATGACAAAAAATAAAATGATACACATAAATACAAACAAAAAACTATACATACATACATACATGTGTGTGTGTGTGTGTGTGTATCATATATCAAGAGTATAATCATCTGCACAAACAAATTTATTTACATATGCTAAATCTAAAATAGCTGAAAATAAAAAAAATAAAAGGAAAACATACAAGAGTAATATAATATCAAGAGTATTATATTATGCATTAATGATAATTTTTGATTTTTGTTTATCATTAATTTTTTATTGCTAATTGTTGAATTTATAAAAAAATATACTACTAGAATAACATTAAATCTAAAATATCACAGCAATATTAAAGATATTTTTTTCATATGGAGATTTATGATTCAATAAACAATTTTAATTAATAAACTTTACTTTGATATATTGATTCTCAGTAATAATCTCAGAATCATCATTAGATCATAGTCAAATTGTTGAAAATCATTAGTTGATGATGTGTTGCATCTTGTTTGATTTTTTTGTTTTTATTTAGTTGTACAATATTATTTTTGATCATTTCTAATTTTTTGTATGTGTGATAAAAAATTGGCAAGTGTTTTGTGGAAAGAAGTATATACGCATGTTTCATTGTAAACAAAAAAAATGTGCATGTAAAGTAAACATAGACATCACTAAATAAATGACTTCACACGCATCACACATCTACTACATTGGATATATATACTATATGCACATTTTTTTAAAAAAAGAATTGGATACTCTATTACTAATCAAATTATCTATCATATTACTTATGTTAACATTATATAATGATGGAACAATTACTTATTATAAATGTATACACAAAATATGACACCATGCATGGCTAGTGTGCTTTGCGAATGCATGGTATCTTGCTCTTCTTTGAATTTAAAAAATTACAGTACCTTACTCCTCTTTTCCTCTTGTTAGTATTTTATTCGTCCTCTTTCACTATTATTCTTCGAATTTAAGAGCTAGCACACTTTCTGTTGAATTGACATCCATTAAACATTAAAAAAATAATCATTAAAAGAAAAAACTTCACACTTCCGATTTTTCGTTAACACACAAGAACTCAACAAAAAAACACCATTTAGATCACTATCAATATTAAATTTGCAAAACTCATTACTAATTTTTAAATAAATTATAATGAAAATAAACAAATAAAATACAGATAGAGAAAGAGATAGAGAGAGAAATGTTCTTTGTTTGAGATGTAGAGATGCCCAGATGGGGGAGAGACGAGTCAGACGAAAAAAATTAGAAAACGAAATTATTTTATATTTAACCATAAATTATATTATTTCATAAATAAATACATTTATGGTTAATAATTAAAGAAATTATAAGGTTATTTTTTATAATATTATATATAAATTAATAAAATAAATTTCAATAATAAAAAATTAATTTATGGTTATAAAAATGAAAAAAATAAATAATATTACTAATAACCATGAAATTATTTATTGGTAATTAAATTTTCATATTATTTTATTTATTAAAAAACATATTATTTCATATAACCATTGATAAATTGTATAAATGTATAACAAATACACAATTTATAACATCTCAATTAAAAAAAATAAATAACCAATTAAATAATGAATAAGTGACATATCAATAATATTCAAACAAATAATAAAATAACTGATCATAAAAAAAATATAATCATAACATTATCCAAAAAAATAAAAATAAAATTTAATTACTTAAAAATATAAGTCATTAAAATAAGACTACAAATAAATCCATTAATAAAAAAAACAAAAGTAACCAAATTTGAACTTGTATATTACTATAACAAATGGTTTATCATTTTGCACAATGTGTATGCATTATAGAGATAAGTAATGATTTATCATATTACTATAATAAATGATTTATCAACTTATATATTTACTTAAAAAAATTCCTCTATGATATATCATTTCTTCATTTGAGTCTCGGCCTTTTTAGAATTAAAATTTTTGAATGTCATATATGTTAACTCTCGCGATAACTCTCGGCGAAAACCCTTGCTAGGCGAAAACTCGGCAATAACTCGGTGAAAAATCTCCTGCAGTTTTCTCTTGATTTCTCTCTCGCGATTTACCTTAAATTAACTGTTATGTGAATTGCTTCGTGTATTGCTGTTTGATTTAACTTCTCTCGTGTTTTCTATAACATTTTCATCTTGCGAATATCTTGGATAAACTGTTAATGTGGATTGTTGGGTGAAATATCGCGTAAATTGCTCAGTGAACTGCTATTGTATGTTATATTTGTAAAGCGTTATTATGAGTAATTGCTAGTTTTTACGCAACAAAGTGTTCATTGATTCTCTCGCGAAATTAAGCATATTTATAAAAAAGGAAAACGGTAATGGGCATGAAGTAATATGGGCGAGCAGGAACAACAATACGCGTAAAAAATATTAAGCTAGTAGAAGCCGGAAGCCTTGGTTCCTCTCACGTTTTTTTTCCTGTGTTATTAAGTCTTTTGTGATTTTTGTGCAAATATTAAGTTTTCTGGAGTAAACGATTATTAAGTCTTCTGGGATTTCCTGTGTTATTAAGCCTTGGTTCCTCTAGAAATTAGTTTTCTGGAGTAAACGGTTCGGCGAACAGTTGTGGGAATTTCTGTGCTAACTGCTCTGGGATTCACTGTTCGAAAGTGTAAGTTTATGTCTAGATTGTGACTCCACTACTGTTTAAACCTAGTCCAAAACAAGATGAGTATGGAAAAATCTGACTTATGTTTAAATAAGTCGTTTGCTTCGATGGTAAAGGGAACCATGCCGATTTCACGTATCCAATGGGACAAAAACGGGCTCCCGGCCATCATCTTCTCAGCTGAGGAATCTCGTAGGCTCTTAGAGCCATTCGAATACACGCTCGTTGGTAAGTTCTCTCATGGTAGGCCTCGTGCGATTGGAGTTCAGAAATTCATTGACAATTTAAAGCTCAAGGGGAAGGTGAAATTTCCTGATTTCGATGCCAAGCATGTCGTGCTCCAATGCTCTCTACAAGAAGATCAATATCGTCTATGGCAGCGCGGATTATGGCAAGTTGATGGCTTCCCCATGCGTATACTGAAGTGGACAAAGGAGTTTACTCCTCTTGAAGAGCCGCCTATAGCTCCGGTATGGTTTACATTGCCTTATTTGCCACTTCATCTCTTCTCTGAATCATCTCTCTATGCAATTTCATCGAGCTTGGGTAAGCCCATGTTAAGAGATGAAGCCACAAGAACCATGTCTAGGCCGAATAAAGCACGTGTATGTGTCGAGCTAAATCTATTAACTAAACCGCCTGATAAAGTATGGATAGGTAGTGGGGAATAGGAACAGGCCGAGGGGTATTGGCAAACTGTCATCCCCGAAAGCTTCCCTTCCTACTGTACAAAGTGTAAGAGGCTCGGGCATGATATATTATCATGCAAGGTGGGGAAAGAAGACGGGCAGCAGCATGAGGGAGGAGGTAGGAAGGAGATGCAATGGGTAAGGAAAGAGGAGGCTTCAGTTCTAAATATCCAGCCGAAGGGAGATCTGAATAATGGAATAATTTCAAGCATCCCTCCAGATTATCCAAACATTACCCAGGATGAAGAAACCTCGAAAGAGCCGAACGTGGGGATAGAGAATGAGGTTAGCTTAAATAAAGGATGGGAGGAGGTAAAACACAAGAGAAAATATAAAAAAAAGCATCTAAAACAAGAATTGTATTGAAAGAAAGTCTTGATGATGATGCATGGATAAATGAGGATCTTCTGGATTTTCCTGGAGAAGATTCGGTAATTTTCAGTTGCCCTTCAATTCATAAGAGTGAAGAATCTCAAGAAGAGCCTGAGGCGAAAGCAAAGGATGATATATATATTTATAATGAAGATTGGGGGAATCTTTCGAGAACCCAATCCATGGAGGCCCTAAAGCAAATGGCCATGGTGCTTAGAAAGTAGGTAAAATATAAGGAGATTAGGTATGAATTTCCTCACACTCTTAAAACAGTAAGAAACTCAAAAAAATATGCTAATAGCTCTTATGAATCTAAGCGCACAACTCGAGCTCAAGCTAAATTAGTTTGTAATGGATAGATGCCTATATTGGAATGTTAGGGGGATAACTAATAGCCCCACGATAAATAGGTTAAGACTTTTAATTAAAGAACACAAAATCTCACTACTGATTATTGCAGAACCAATGGTTCTACAAGATCAAATAAATAAATATAGAGAAATTTTAGGATTTAATAAGGCGTATGCTAATCTAAATAGTAAACTCTGGATTTTATGGCACAGTAAATTGAAAATTGAAAAAATAAAAGATACAAATAGTACATTTCAAATTAGATAAGAACACAAATCAAATAATCTCAGCAGTTTATGCAAAAAATGACAAACAATCTAGGTTGGCCTTATGGGAAGAAATGAAAGATATAGCAAGTAGAAATTTACCTTGGTTTATAGGAGGCGACTTTAACATAATTAGAAGCCCTTAAGAAAAGAAGGGAGGCAAACCACCGGATAAGGTAGCTATGAAACATTTTAACGATACAATAGCCATTACGAATCTAATGGAAATTGATTTCATCGGCTCAAGATATACCTGGTGCAACAATTGGAAAAAAAGAGGAGTTATCTGGGCCCGACTGGATATGATTATGTGTAACATAAAGTGGGTCACCTCACAAGGGATTACGGAGCTTAGACACCTAAATAGAACTTTCTCTGACCATAGCCCCCTACTTATTACGATTCAAAGTAACCAGGGTAATACATCTAATTTTAAATTTCAAAATATGTGGGTAAAGCATGCGAGCTTTGCAGGACTCGTCAGAGAGTCCTGGAAAGAACCAGCAGAGGGTAAACCGATGCAAGTTCTATCAATTAAAATTCTGAGGCTAAAACCTTGTTTAAAAACATGGAATAAAGAGGTTTTTGGAAAATTAAATCAGGAGCTAAAAAACTTAGAGGAAAAAGTAGCCAAGCTGGAGGACAATTTTGACTCCACGAATAACCATGAAACTCGGATAGAATTAAGCAAGGCTAAAGGAGAATTGAGATTGAAATTACACTTGGAAGAAATTTATTGGAAACAACGAGCAAAAATAAAATGGTTAAAGGATGGGGATCGCAATACTAAATTTTTTTATAATATGTCTAAAATAAAATCTCAAAAAAATAAAATTAAGGGTCTAATAAATAAAGAAGGGAAATGGGTAGAAGAGGAAAAGGAAATAGGTGCTCTCTTTAAAAATTTCTTTGAAAATCAGCTATGTAGTCAGTCAAGTAGGATAGATAATTCTCTAATGCAAGAGATCAGGATGACCATTACGGAAGCTCAGAACCAATTAATGGAATCGATCCCAGAAGAACTAGAAGTCAAAGAAGCTGTCTTTAGCCTGGATAAAGATAGTGCTACAGGACCTGATGGTTGGAACAACTATTTTTATCAGGTAAACTGGAACACGATTAAAACTGAGCTAGTCCCTGCAATAGCAAGTTTTTTTGTAGGGGCGTAAATCCCAAAATCATGGGAAAAATCTTATATAGTACTAATTCCTAAAAAAGAATCGCCACAGAAATGTGAGGATTATAGACCAATAAGTTTATGTAATGCTATGTATAAAATATTGGCCAAAATATTACAAAACAGGCTAAGCTTAATCTTACCTACTATAATATCTCAAGAACAAACTGGATTTGTTAAAAATAGATTAATGATTGATAATATAAAACTTGCATCAGAAATGATGAAAGAAATAGGTGGTAAAGCTAGAGGAAAAAACTTAGTGGTCAAACTAGATCTATCGAAAGCCTTCGATAGAGTGGAATGGGATACCCTTTGCTTTGTGTTAAGAAGTTTCGGCTTCTCTGAGCTGATCATAGATTTAATATATAGATGTATTTCAAGCACCTGGGTAAGAGTCCTGGTAAATGGTAAGTTAAGTGAGGAATTTAAACCAAATAAAAGTTTAAGGCAAGGGGATCCGTTATCCCCCCTTCTTTTTGATATATATATAGAACTATTAATACGAAACTTGAACAAGAAAATATCCGAAGGTAAAATAATGTCATTCAGACAACCAAGGAATACACCCAGAATAGGTTGTTTAGCATACGCAGATGACTTTATAATATTTACTAATGCTAGCACAAATACTTTAATGAATCTTATGGATCTTCTGCAAATATTTGAAAAAGAAACAGGACAACTTGTTAATAAAAGTAAATGTCAGTTTATGCTTGCAAAAAATGCAAAACCAAAGTTAGTAGATAAAATAAAAAATATCACAGGTTTCGCGGAAATTAAAGGGGCATTAATGTATCTAGGTTGTCCGATATATGAGGGGAGGTTGAAGGAAGAATATCTAACCTACCTTCAAGTCAAATTAAGAAAGAAAATAGCAGGATGGAAAGAAGAGCTCCTTGGATTTGTGGGGAGAAATACGTTGCTTTCACATGTATTACAAAGCACATTCACACACATTTTATCAGTGATACATCCCCCAAAAAAATTTATTAAAAAACTCGAATCAGAAATGGCAAACTTCTTATGGGGTAAAAAACAAGGCAGAAATAAACTACACTGGAAGGACTGGAAAAGTATCTGTTATCCGAAAGAGGAAGCAGGCTTAGGTCTTATGAGCCTTCAGGACTCGGCAGCTGCCTGGGACTGTAAAAGCTGGTGGAGTCTTAAAGAAAGTGATAATCTATGGGCTAAATATATGCGGGTAAAATATTTAGATAATAAAAATAAGACTTCTAAGAAAGCTTCGAACAGTTGGAAGTCAATGGAAAAACAAAAAGAGATAGTATACTCACACTCTATACTAAAAAAGAGTGGCTGGAAATGGACGTTAACACCACAAGGAAACTTTTCTCTCAAATCGGCAAAAGATTTGGTTAGAAAGAAAAAACTGGTGCAGACTCTATTTAAATGGGTATGGCAAGAAAATGTCCCGCAAAAAATGCGCTCCTTCACATGGAAGGCATTATTGAACGCCATACCAGTAGATAGAAATGTACAAAAGAAAGGGATAAACATGGCTTCAAGATGCGAATGCTATTCTCAAGCGGTTGAAACAACTGATCACTTGCTCTCGAATGGCCCCATTGCAGCAGAAATATGGAGAGAGATGGAAGGGAAAAAAAGAATATGTAAAATAGAAGATGGATTAATAGATAAAGTTAAAAAATGGGGAAAAGTAAACATGAAAAGCCCCGCCAGGAAATGGCTTAGTCAGAAACTGCCGCATCTAATTATCTGGTGCATTTGGAAATCTAGAAATAAAAGTAAATATGAAAATATAAGGATGAACTTAACAGAAATTATAAAAGATATTAAAAAGGAAATATATAATATAACAATAATAAAACCGATAGTAATATAGGATTTGGAACAAGAAAAGAAGCTTGAGAATGAATGGGATCTCACATACAAAGTGATAAAACAGCAATGAGCTAAATGTATACAGTGGAATGCTCCGCCGGTTGGTAAACTTTCACTTAATACGGATGGTAGTTTTAGCAGGGACACTGGAATAGCAGGAGGAGGCGGGGTAATAAGAGATCATACAGGGACAGTACAGAGATCATTTACCAGAGCTAGTAGGGCATCCTCGGTGTTAGAATCAAAAATTAGAGCATTAAAATCAGGGTTAGAGATATGTAAGCAGCTAAATTTTAAAAACATTGTAGTTCAGGTAGACTCAAAATTACTAGTTGATACGGTAATAAATAAGAAAATATTATGGAGGTATGAAGAGGATCTAGAAGTTATTCTTAATCTTCTGGAAGAACTGAAGGCCTCAATAACACATATATATAGAGAAGCCAATAATCTAGCGGATTGTCTATCTAAAATAGGCACCACCAGAGGAAATATAGATTATAAAGAGAAATTCATGCCAAATAAACTAAAAGGAATAGCATGTCTAGATAAAATGGGTTTTCCTTATATAAGAACAAATAAACAGATCATGAAGATATGACAGATGGAGCTAAATGGATATATATGAAGGAGATCCCATAGTAGTATATATTAATTCTGCATTTCGGCAGAATGGTACATAGCTATACTGAATGGTTGTTAAATTAATATGTATGTAATTTAGAATTTCTGCATATCCAAAACACCTGCTAATTCCGCATTTTGGCAGAAGTCGATAATCTCTGCAGAAAGGTTGTTTTTAAATTTCTTTACAGGACAATATATATTCTGTCCTTTCCTTGCAGTATGTTAAAGGGGAGTAATCGTTAAAAATGGATTTATGTTGTATTAGTTTAATCAAGAATAAGGGTAGTAGGGTGTAAAGTTCTGGTAGGCACGGTTGTTGTTTCTTTGTTTTCTCTTTGGTTTTGTTCTAGGATCAACAGTGAATACGTGATGAAGGAAGAAGGCTGGAATCTCATAAAGATTTGAGCCAGATGCACAGGGGAAAGGAGGGATAGTTGCTGTCTGTTGTTGCCCCCTATTGCTATCAGGAGTACTCCCGCTGCTGAGACAAATATAACCACTGGAGTGGAAAGACTCCCTGCTGATACAGAGAGCGGCTTCTTTGTAATATTGGCTAGGGTTCATCTCATAAGACAGAAAGATGAGGGAATGGAAAAGATAAGAGACTCATATCTTAAAATCTCCCTGGTACTGAAGGGGATTAACAGAAACTGAGGAGAATAATTAAAAAGGGAAAAATGGTAAGAAGCCTAAGTTTTCAGTGTGCTGTTTGCTCTGTTTTGCTTAACTATTTTACAGGTACGGAAACTGGACTTCAATTCTAATCGAGCTGTGTGCAAGTTGGGCATACAACACAGGCTCTAATCTGCTCTTCTTACTGCCAATTGTATCTTTGTTCTTGCTGTTTTAGTTGATTCTGGAAGTCTGTAACTTAGGCTTGGTGTTTTGTTTTTGAAACTCTGGAAGTCTGTAGGAATTAGAAGAGTCCTAGATAGTTAGTCAATATATGCATCACTTCAAATGGGAGATCAGCAAAAGGAAGATAGCTGGAATTGTTCCTAAAGCACTTCAAGAGGAAGTAGGATACAAAGAACAAGAGATATTCTCTTCGTGGTATCGGGCAAAAGGAAGGTAAGTAATGGACCCTTTATTTGAAAAATTTGTTACTTTTGTTTCATGTAGGATATATCACAAGTGGGATCGTTTAAAGAAATGAAAATGGGACTAGATATACTCAAATGTTAAAGAATGAGCATGGACAATTGATTTGAAATTTAGAGGCTGGATTGCTGAATCTGGAAGAGGAAGCTGTGAGGGAGCATGCTGGTCGGATCTGATAGAGTTACACACTTCACAAAGATTTAAGGTTTCAAAGATAGCACGGGAAAGTTATATATAAAGTTCAATAGGGGAAGCAAATTTTATAGCAAGATCTATCAAGAATACCGAGATGTCTTATAAAGTTAGGAAAGATTATGAGTTAATTAAAATTATGGATTGTTACATATCTCTAACTTTAGGAATCGGGTGTAAAAGGGAAATGGGTAGATGTAGCTTGTACGAATGGTATTCCTCCGCCAAAAGAGAGGGTTCTAATTAATAATAAACAAAACCTTAAAAAAAAAGAAGATAATCTCTTGTGTATGCATACAAGCATCATATTGCACATAACTATTATCTTAGTGGCACATTTATATTAAAGTATAAACTTTTATATATAATGGCATATGATTATATAAATATACAAGTGTTTAGATATAATGTTTGTTTAAATATTTTTATAAATGTTACATATATAAAAATTAATATATGTAATACTTTTATAAATATTATATAGTATATATATCACATTTATATAAACATTATAAATATTATATATTTATATAAAATTTATATGTTATATAAATGTTTACAAATATGTATAAATATTTTATATGTTATATAAAATGTTATATAAAAAATTATATAAATGAATAGTTTTATGTAAATGTTGTATAAATATTTATAAACATTTTTACATGTGTGTATGTGTGTGTGTGTGTGTAACATTATATTTTTATATAAACATATCAAAGTTTATATATAATGCAATATGTTTATATATATTAAAGTATAGACATTTATATATAATGTCATATGATAATATAAATGTATAAAAGTTTATATATAAAGTTATCTATTTATAATATTTTTGGAGACAATCAAAACAGAACCCATAAACATTGAGTTTGTTTTTTCTTAAATTATAGAAGTAGGAAACATTAAGAATAATTATTTTTTCTTAAGTTACAGAAGCATAAAACAATATGCATGCATTTAGTATTTGAAATCCATAAAACCTTAAAAAATTAAATAGTAAAAGAACAAAGTTTACACGAACCATTTGTTGTTTCATTAATGGTGGAGAGTCAAAATCATATTAGTGATGTGAAAATAGAAGAAAGAAGAAGAAAAATTGGAAGAAAATTTTAAAAAAAAATTAAAACAGAATATTCTGTATAAACCAACCTCCGTTGGTGGTAATCAAATTGAGAGAGATAGAGAAATGTATATAGTATTTTGAAGGAGAAGAGTAATAACAATCTTACCTGATAACAGAAAGATGTGGGGTTTATATGTTGCTCCCATATTCTTGTTTGGCTTCACCTCTCTTCCTCTTCGAAAGATATAAAAAATGTTTTAAATGCTTGAATACCTTAGTGTTTTTTTTTTCACAAAAAACTATAAATAAAAATATGGATGTAAATATATTGAAAAAAAGAGAGACAAAAATATAAAAGTAAACTAAAATTAAAAAAAATAAAATTTTAAATAAAAAAATGAAATAAATTTTTATTTAACCATAAATGATAATATATCATGAATAAAATTATATTATATTATAATAAAGTATTTCATATATATATGTGTGTGTAAAGGTTGTATATTTTTAAGAATTCAAAAAAAAATTTATGAATATAATATGAAATAATTATAAAGGTTTACAATTTCATATTATTTGATATAATTTATAATTTATAAAATTCCAAAAATTACTTAAAGTGGGAAGATCAATAAAAAAAATATATGTATTATTTTAATAAAAATAGAATATTATAAGTTAATAGTAAAGATCTTACTAAATTGAGTACTTTTTATAAATTTTAGTTGGGACAAAAAATAAAATTCAAATTCAAATTAGCTTAGGGTCAGTTTGGTATTACTTTTCAAAAATGTTTATAGGGCTAAAAATAATTTTAAGTATTTTTATGACAAATTTCATTAGTAATATTGTATATAAATCTTTAGAAACCCTAAAAAAACTTGAAGTGTTCTTTTAATAACCACACAGAGATGTTTATTTTTTAAATCATCCAAAAATTTTTGTTGTAATTAATACATATATGTATTTTTTTTAAATATCAATTTATTTTCTTTTAAATTTTTTGAAAATTTTGAATTTTTTTTATAATTCAAAAATTTCAAAACTTTTTGTAAATATTTTTTTAAAAGATTTCTATAATCATAAAAATATATATTTTTTACTTTAAATAATATAAATATTTACTTGTTTATTCGTTAATTTAGATATTTTTATATTTTTTTTTATTTTAGCATACAATTAAATATTTTAGTTTATTAGTAGTAATTTTTATGAATGTTCATTTATTAATTAAAATATCTTTTAAATGATTATAATTATATAATTAATTATTTAATGTTTTTTAATACAAATATTTAAAATCGTAATTAAATATTTCAAAAAAATAAATTATATAATTTTTTAAATATTTTATAAACATAAAAATAGATATTTTAGTCTTTATTAATATAATTTTTTATTCATATTTATATATTTTTGAAAATATATTTTAATAATATCCTATTTTTTTAATTATATGAGGAGAATGTGTCATTCAAGGATCGCTCATCCTTAGACAATGGCATACTTTTAATATAAAAAATTAAAAAAAATATTAAAACAAATAATATATAAAAAAATTAAATCATTAAAGATTTGTGAAAAATATTATCTCTGCCCAAATAGCAAGGGAAATATCACTAGCTAAATGCTATATGAAAATTATCATTTAAGGAATATTTGATTGTAATTTAATATAAAATCATAAAAAAATTTCAAAATATTATTTAGCGAGGGATTTTGTTTCGAACTAATTAGCTAGGTAAAATCAGTTTCTAAATTCATTCCTAAAATGACGGCAATTTGTTGCGTGAAAATTTATGATAATATTAGTTAGAGATAATTTTCAAACGAAAATTTCAATCTCTAATCTGTCAAAAATCAATCACAAATTTGTAATTCAATGTAAAATAAAACATCTCTTCCTATTCTCAAGCTAATCCCTTGCTAATTAGCTATGGATTATTTATATTGCTAATTTTTTTATCTTTCTAACTATCTTTTATCTATCTATGTATCTATTGATCTATCTATCTGACTGTTAATCTGTCATTCTGTCAATATGACTATCTATCTAGTTGTTTATATATATATATATATATATATATATATATCTCTCTCTCTATGTATGTATTGATCTATCAATCTTTTTATCTATTTATCTATCTCTCTCTCGATCTAATCATTTATCTGTGTACCTATCTATTTATTTTTATATCTATTTGTCTATCTATCTATCTATCTATCTATCTATTTGTCTATCTTTTTATATAATTGTCTATATATCTAACGATCTCTTTGTCTATCTATCTATATATATATATATCATTCTATCTATCTATTAATCTATTATTATGTTTATCTATATATATATATCAATAAATAAATAAATTTATCTATCTATCTTATTAAATTTATATATTAAACTATCTATAATTATATTTCTATCTATCTATCTATCTATTTATCAAACTTTCTATCTGTCTATCTATCTATCTATTTGTTTGTCCGTCTATCTTTCTAACTATCTATCTATCTAACTATCTGTATGTCTATTTGTAGGTTTATTTATCTATCTATCTAGCTAATTATATATATATATATATATATCCTTCTATTTATGTATTTTTCTATCTTTATATATGTCTTTCTATTTAGTTGTCTATCTTTATTTAATTATCTCTCAATCAATCAATCAATCTAATTATGGACCTATCTATCAGTCTATCTCTATATATATCTATCTATCTGTTTGTATTTCTATCTATCTATATATTTATATTTCTTTCTGTCTATCAATCTATCTATTTATATATCTATCTTTCTATATATCTTTCAATCTATTTATCAATTTGTTTGTCTATATGATTATCTATATATCTATCTATCTATCTACCTATCTCAATCTATCTATTTGTGCATTTGTCTATCTGACTATGTGTCTATATAGCTATTTATCTATCTACCTATCTATCTAATTATCTATCTATCTGTCTGTCTGTCTATCTGCCTGTCTATTAGTATAAATATCTATCTATCTGTCAAACTATCTCTCAATCTATGTGTTTTATTGTTATTTGTTTATCTATCTATCTATCTAACTATATATCTATAAATCTATCTATCTACTTGTTTATGTATCTATCTCTCTACCTACCTATCTATCTATCATTCTTTTTAATTGTCTATATATCTGTCTATCTATCTATTTGTATTTATTTCTATGTGTCTATTTGTTTATATATATATATATATATATATATATATATATATATCTCTCTCTCTCTCTCTCTCTCTCTCTATCTATCTATCTATCTATGTTTTTATTTATCTATCTATCAATCTTTATATCTATCTATCTCTTTATCTAATTATATATCTATCTATCTATTAAATTATCTATCTATCTAAATGTCTATCTATCTAATTATATATTCGACTATCTAATTATATGTTTATCTATCTATCTTTATGTTTGTTTGTTTATCTAATAATCAATCAATCTATCTATTGATCTATCTAATTATCTATATATCTAATTATCTATTTGTTTATCTGCCTATCTATCAAATTAAATATCTATCTATCTATTTATATATCTATGTATATTTCTATCATTTTATCTATATATCTATTTATCTATATTTCAATTTATCTATATACCTATATACTTATCAATCTATCTATCTAACTATCTATCTGTCTGTCTGTTTATTTGTCTATTTTTCAATCTTTCTATCTGTCCATATATTTGTCTATCTAGTTGTCAATATTTCTATATATTAATCTATCTATCTATCATTCTATATCAATCAATCAATCAATCAATCAATTTATCTCTCTAATTTTCTATCTATATATTTTAATATATAAGTATCTATCTATCTAACTATCTATCTATTTGTAACTCTATATATATATATATATCTATTAATCTATATGTCTGTCTATCTATCTCTATATCTCTATATCTATATATATATCTATCTATTTATCTATCTAATTATCTATATGTCTATATCTTTATTTATTTATCTATCTATCTATCTGTCTGTCTGTATATATAAATATTTATTTATCTATACATCTATCTACAAATTTATATTTCTATCTATCTATATATATTTCTATTTATCTTTCTATCTATCAATATATCAATTTAATTATCAATCAATCAATCTATATATCTATCTATATATCATTCAATCGATTTATCTATCTATCTTTTAATTTATCTATCTATCTATCTATGTATTTATCTAACTATGTAACTACCTATCTATATATCTATCTACCTATCTATCTATTTTTCTACTTATCTAGCTATCTACTTATCTACCTATCTACCTATATATCTCTATATCTATCTAACTATCTATATGTGTGTCTATCTAGCCATCTATCTATATATCGATCTATCTTCTATTTGTCTATTTATATATCTATCTATCTATCTATCTTTCTTTCTTTCTAACTATATATTTTTCTATCTATATTTCTATCTTTCTATTTATCTATCTATATACCTACTTATCTATCTATATTTCTATCTATTTATATATATATGTTTTTAACTATCTATCTATCTAATTATCTATCTTTATATCTATCTAATTATTTATCTATTTATCAATCTGTCTATCTATCTATATATCAATCTGTCTATTAATTATACTATCTATCTGATTATTCATATATCTTTCTATCTATCTATCCAGCTATCTATGAATCTATCTATCTATATATCTATCTATCTACCTATATATCTATATATCTATTTAACTAATTATATTTCTAACTATCTACCAATCTACCTATCGACCTATCTATCTACCTATCGACCTATCTATCTACCTATCTATCTACCTATCGACCTATCTATCTACATATCGACCTATCTATCTATCTAACTGTCTATATGTCTATCTATTTATATGACTTTTTATTTAGTTGTATATCTATCTATATATCTTTCTCTCTATCCATTTGTATATCGATCTATATATCTATGTATCAATATATCTATATATTTATATATCAATATATCTATCTATCTATTAATCTATCTAACCTATCTATTTATCTATGTATATTTATATCTATCTATCTATCTATATACATATATATCTATCTATCTTTATATATATATATATATCAATCTTTCTTTCTTTCTTTCTACTTATCTATCTATTTATCTATCTATCTATCTATTTTATTATATATCACTAATCAATATTTCTATTTATCTCTCTATCTATCTAAATATCTAAATATATCTATCTATGTACCAATCTATCTACCTATCAATTTTAATATCTATCTATATATCTATTTGTCTATCTTTTTATTTATCTATCTATGTAATTATCTAAGAGAGATAGTTATGAATGAATTGGAAACTAGCTCTCGCGAAAACTCGGCGAAAATTATCCTGTGGTTTTCTCTAGATTTTCTCTCTCGCGATTTATCTTAAATAAACTGTTATGTGAATTTCTTGAATGAATTATTGTGCAAATTGCTTCGTGAATTGCTGTTCGATATAGGTTCTCTCATGATTTTCTCTCTAATGTTTTTATCTTGTGATTATCTTGAATAAACTGTTAATGTGAATTGCTGGGTGAACTATCGTGTAAATTGCTTCGTGATTTGCTGGAAGTGCTCCTTGGTTCGTGTAAGTGCTCCTTGGTTCGTGTAAGCACAAACTACCTTGTTTTTATCTCTAATTGTTTTTATCTTGTGATTATCTTGCTGGAAGTGCTCCTTGAATTGAATAAACTATCATGTGAATTGCTTCGTGTAAGAAATAATAAACTAAATTAGAAGCTGGAAGTGCTCCTTGGTTCTCTCGCGAAAATCCTCTGGCGATTTTCCTGCATTTTTCTCTAGAATTATTTTCTCGCGATTAGTAAACTATTATGCGAACAATTGAGGGATTTATTGCGCAAATTGCTTCGTTAATTGATGTTTGATAGTGTATAGTTTATGTGTAACTGCTGAAGCGTGGAACGAAGAAAGAAGAACATTCCATTACTGTTCAAACCAAGCCCAACTCAAGGTGAGAATGGAAAAATCCAACTTATTATTAAATAATAAGTCTTTTGTCTCGATGGTGAAGGGATCCGGGCCGATTTCATGAATTCAAGGGAACAAAAACGGGCTCCCAGCCATCATCTTCTCTGCCGAGGAATCTCGAAGGCTCTTAGAACCTTTCGAATACATGCTCATTGGTAAGTTCTCTCACGGCAGGCCTCGTGCGATTGGAGTTCAGAAATTCATCGATAATTTTAAGCTCAAGGGGAAGGTGAAATTTGTTGATTTCGATGCCAAACATGTCGTGCTCCAATGCTCTCTATTGGAAGATCAATATCGTCTATGGCAGCGTGGATTATGGCAAGTTGATGGCTTCCCTATGCGTATACTGAAGTGGACAAAGGATTTTATTCCTCTTGAAGAGGCGCCTATAGTCCCGGTATGGTTTACATTGCCTTTTCTGCCACTCCATCTTTTCTCTGAAACATCTCTCTATGAAATTTCATTGTGTTTGGGTAAGCCCATGTTACGAGATAAAGCCACAAGAACCATGTCAAGGCCGAATAAAGCACGTGTATGTGTCGAGCTAAACCTCTTAACTAAACCGCCTGACAAAGTATGGATAGGTAGTGGTGAAGGGGAACAGGCCGAGGGGTTTTGGCAAACTGTCATCCCCGAAAGCCTCCCTCTCTACTGTACAAAATGTAAGAGGCTCGGGCATGATAATTTATCGTGCAAGGTGGGGAAAGAAGAGCATAACAACGGGCAGCAGCATGAAGGAGGAGGTAGGA
Source organism: Sapria himalayana (assembly GCA_029783825.1). Taxonomy (NCBI): domain Eukaryota; kingdom Viridiplantae; phylum Streptophyta; class Magnoliopsida; order Malpighiales; family Rafflesiaceae; genus Sapria; species Sapria himalayana. The sequence goes on along the minus strand of JAREIK010000986.1, from coordinate 200,981 downwards.
AGGGGATGCAATGGGTAAGGAAAGAGGAGGCTTCACTTCTCAAACAAAATATCCAGCCGAAGGGAGATCTGGACAATGGAATAATATCAAGCATCCCACCAGATTATCCAAATATTACCCAAGAAGAAGGAACCCTGATAGAGACTAACTTGGGGATAGATAATGATGTTAGCTTAAAAAAAGGATGAGAGGAGGTAAAACACAAGAGAAAATATAAAAAAACATCTAAAACAAGAATTGTATTGAAAGAAAAACTTGATGATTATGCGTGGATAAACGAGGATCTTCTGGATTTTCCTGAAGAAGATTCAGTAATTTTTAGTTGCCCTTCAAGTCATAAGGGTGATGTATCTCAAGACGAGCCTGAGGTGAAAGCAAAGGATGATATATATATTTATAATGACGATTGGGGGAACCTTTCAAGACACAATCCATGGAGGCCCTAAAGCAAATGGCCATGGTGCTCGGAAAACAGGTAAAATATAATGAGATTAGGCATGAAATTCCTCACACTCCTAAAACAGTAAGAAATACGAAAAAATATGCTAACATGTCTTATGAATCTAAGTGTACAACTCGAGCCCAAGCTAAATTAATTTTTAATGGATAGATGCCTATATTGGAATGTTAGGGGGGTAGCTAATAGCCCCACGATTAATAGATTAAGACTTTTAATTAAAGAACATAAAATCTCACTATTGATTATTGCAGAACCAATGGTCCTACAATATCAAATAAATAAATATAGAGAACTTTTAGGATTTAATAAGGCTCATGCTAACCTAAATAGTAAACTTTGGATTTTATGGCACAGTAAATTGAAAATTGAAATAATAAAAGATACTGAACAAATAGTACATTTCAAATTAGATAAGAGCACAAATCAAAAAATCTCAGTAGTTTACGCAAAAAATGACAAACAATCTAGGTTGGCTTTATGGGAAGAAATGAAAGATATAGCAAGTAGAAATTTACCTTGGATTATAGGAGGCGACTTTAACATAATTAGAAGCCCTCAAGAAAAGAAGGGTGGCAAACCACCAGATAAGGTAGCCATGAAACAATTTAATGACACAATAGCCATTACTAATCTAATGGAAATTGATTTCACTGGTTCGAGATATACCTGGTGCAATAATTGGAAAAAAAGAGGAGTTATCTGGGCTCGACTGGATAGGATAATGTGTAACACAAAGTGGGTCACTTCACAAGGGATTACGGGGCTTAGACACCTAAATAGAACTTGCTCTGACCATAGCCCCATGCTTATCACGATTCAAAGTAACCAGGGTAATACATCTAATTTTAAATTTCAAAATATGTGGGTAAAGCATGCGAGCTTTGCAGGACTTGTCAGAGAGTCTTGGAAAGAGCCAGCAGAGGGTAAACCGATGCAAGTTCTATTAATTAAACTTCTAAGGCTAAAAGCTTGTTTAAAAACATGGAATAAAGAGGTTTTTGGAAAATTAAACCAGGAGCTAAAAAAACTAGAAGAAAAAGTAGCCAAGCTGGAGCAAGATTTTGACTCCACTAATAATAATGAAACTCAGATAGAATTAAGTAAGGCTAAAGGATAACTGAGATTGAAATTACACATGGAAGAAATTTATTGGAAACAACGAGCAAAAATAAAATGGTTAAAAGATGGTGATCGCAATACTAAATTTTTTTATAATATGTCTAAAATAAAATCTCAAAAAAAACAAAATTAAAGGTCTAATAAATAAAGAAGGAAAATGGGTAGAAGATGAAAAGGAAATAGGAGCTCTCTTTAAAAATTTTTTTGAAAATCAACTATGTAGTCAGTCATGTAGGACAGATAATTCTCTAATGCAAGAGATTAGGGCGACCATTACGGAAGATCAAAACCAATTAATGGAATTGATCCCAGAAGAACCAGAAGTTAAAGAGGCTGTCTTTAGTCTTGATAAAGATAGTGCAGCAGGACCTGATGGTTGGAATAATTATTTTTTCCAGGTAAACTGGAATACAATTAAAACTGAGCTAGTCCCTACAATTGCAAGTTTTTTTGTAGGTGCGGAAATCCCAAAATCATGGGTAAAATCTTTTATAGTTTTAATTCCAAAAAAAGAATCACCACAGAAATGTGAGGATTATAGACCAATAAGTTTATGTAATGCTATGTATAAAATATTGGAAAAAATATTACAAAATAGGCTAAGCTTAATTTTACCTTCAATAATATCTCAGGAACAAATGGGCTTTGTTAAAAATAGATTAATGATTGAAAATATAAAACTTGCATCAGAAATGATGAAAGAAATAGGAGGTAAATCTAGAGGAAAAAACTTAGTGGTCAAACTAGATCTATTGAAAGCCTTCGATAGAGTGGAATGGGATACCCTTTGCTTTGTGTTAAGAAGGTTCAGCTTCTCTGAGCTGACCATAGATCTAATATATAGATGTATTTCAAGCACTTGGGTAAGAGTCCTGGTAAATGGTAAGTTAAGTGAGGAATTTAAACCAAATAAAAGTTTAAGGCAAGGGGATCCGTTATCCCCCCTTCTTTTTGATATCTATTTAGAACTATTAATACGAAACTTGAATAAGAAAATATCCGAAGGTAAAATAATGTCATTCAGAGAACCAAGAAATACACCCAGAATAGGCTGTTTAGCTTACACAGAAGACCTTATAATATTTACTAATGCTAGCAAAAAGTCTTTAATGAATCTTATGGATCTTCTTCAAATATTTGAAAAAGAGACAGGCCAAATGGTTAATAAAAGTAAATGTCAGTTAATGCTAGCTAAAAATGCAAAATTAAAGTTAGTAGATAAAATAAAAAATATTACAGGTTTCGCAGAAATTAAAGGGGCATTAATGTATTTAGGTTCTCCAATATATGAGGGAAGGTTGAAGGAAGAATATCTAACTTACCTTCAAGATAAGCTTAGAAAGAAAATAGCAGGATGGAAAGAATAGCTCCTGGGATTTGGGGGGAGAATTATGCTGCTTTCACATGTATTACAAAGCACGTTAACACACATTTTATCAGTGATACATTCCCCTAAAAAATTTATTAAAAAACTTGAATCAGAAATGGCTAACTTCTTATGGGGTAAAAAACAAGCCAGAAATAAACTACACTAGAAGGACTAGAAAAGTATCTGTTATCCGAAAGAGGAAGCAGGATTAGGTCTAATGAGTCTCCAGGACTTGGCAGCTGCCTGGGACTGTAAAAGTTGGTGGAGACTTAAAGAATGCGACAATCTTTGGGCTAAATATATGCGGTCAAGATATTTAGATAAAAAGAATAAGACCACTAAGAAAGTTTCGAACAGCTGGAAGTCAATGGAAAAACAAAAAGATATAGTAGACTCACACTCTATACTAAAGAAGAGTGGCTGGAAATGGACGTTAACACCACAAGGAAATTTTTCCCTCATGTCGGCAAAAGATTTGGTCAGAAAGAAAAAACCGGCTCAAACTCTATTTAAATGGGTATGGCAAGAAAACATCCCGCAAAAAATACGTTCCTTCAAATGGAAGGCTTTAATGAATGTTATACCTGTAGATAGAAATATACAAAAGAAAGGAATAAACATGGCATCAAGATGCGAATGCTATTCACAAGCGGTTGAAACAACTGATCATTTGCTTTCTAACGGACCCATCGCAGCAGAAATATGGAGAGAGATGGAAGGGGAAAAAAGAATATGCAAAATAGATGATGGATTAATAGATAAAGTTAAAAAATGGGAAAAAGAATACACGAAAAGCCCCACCAGGAAATGGCTTAATCAGAAATTGCCGCATATAATTATTTGGTGCATATGGAAATCTCGAAACAAAAGTAAATTTGAAAATATAAGGATGAATTTAATAGAAATTATAAAAGATTTTAGAAAGGAGATATGCAATATATCAATAATAAAACTGATAGTTATACAGGAAATGAAACAAGAAAAGAAGATTGAGAAAGAATGTGATCTCACATACAAAGTTTTAAAACAGCAATGGGCTAAATGTATATAGCGGAATGCTCCGCCGGTTGGCAAACTCTCACTTAATACGGATGGGAGTTTTAGCAGGGACACTAGAATAGCAGGAGGAGGCGGGGTAATAAGAGATCATACAGGGACAGTACAGAGAGCTTTCACCAAATCTAGTAGAGCCTCCTCGGCTTTAGAATCAGAAATTAGAGCATTAAAATCAGGGTTAGAGATATGTAAGCAGCTAAACTTAAAAAACATTGAAGTTCAGGTAGACTCAAAATTATTAGTTGATACAGTAATCAATAAGAAAATATTATGGAGGTATGAAGAGGATCTAGAAGTAATTCTTAGTCTTTTGGACGAACTGAAGGCCTCAATAATACATATATATAGAGAAGCTAATAATCTAGCGGACAGTCTATCAAAAATAGGCACCACCAGAGGAGATATAGAATATAATGAGAAATACATGCCAAATAAACTAAAGGGAATAGCATGTTTAGATAAAATGGGTTTTCCTTATATTAGAACAAATAAACACAACCCAAAGATATGACAGTCTCATCTTTCTGCTGGATTGTCCGGGAATTCATTATTGCAGAGAATTTCTGTCTCACAATTAAATGGAATGGAAGGATGGAGATTGAGCCATATTGGGTATAAATGAAGGAGATCCCATTGTAGGATGTGTTAATTCTTCATTTCGGCAGAATAGTGCATAGCTAAAATGTAAGGTTGTCAAAATTATATGTATGTAATTTTAGAAATTCTGCATACCCAAAATAGGTGCTAATTCTGTATTTCGGTAGAATTCGATTTTCCCTTTAGAAAGGATGTACCATGATTTTCCTTGCAGGACAATATGTATTCTGTCTTTTCCTTGCAGAATGTTAAAGAGGAGAATTCGATAATTCTGTGGAGCTTTAGTCTTATGTTGTATAAGTTTAATCAAGAATAAGGGTAGTAGGGTGTCAAGATCTGGTAGGCACGGTCGTTTTTTGTTTTTTTTTGTTTTCTCTTTGGTTTTGTTACAGGATCGGCAGTGAATATACGAGGAAGGAAGACGCCTGGAAACTTGTGAAGATAAGAGCCAGACGCACGGGAAGAGGAGAAATAGAGGCCCGACCACATGGGCAGCACTACCCCACATGCTGACTAAAACTGCCTCCATTGTTGCTGCTGCTGCTAAAGTGCCTCCAGTGCTGATGCTGCTGCTGTCTAAAACTTGTGAAGAGAAGAGCCTCCAGGGCTACTGCTAAAGCTGCCTCCACACAGATGTAGAGACAATATAAAATAAAGGAGTACATATCATGGAAAACCTACCTGAACAAAATATTAGAATTATGGGAGAATAAAGAAGAAGCTGGGGAAAGTCTGTTGCTGTATGTTGCTGCCATATGTGCAGTCTATTTTTGCCATGGGAGAACAAAATGTACACAGTGCATATACCTATGTAGAGAGTACTCTGTTGCTGCCATGAGACCTCCCGCTGCTGTGATGAATATACCTGCTGGTGTGGAATGTCTTCCTACTGTTCACTGTCATATAATAAGGAAGAATCACAAAGAGAGCGGCTTCCGCTTCAGTTAATCTTAATAATGATAATTTCTCTGTATCATCGGCTAAGGAATTGCCCTGTAAATGGTATGTCTTATAAGTTTTCTGAGGTTGTAAAGGTTTTTCCTCCGCCTACAAGTGAGCGGTATGTTTTCTTTAATAAATGATAAAAGCCTTTTTTTTAAAAAAAAAAATCTATGTAATTAGCTATCTCTCTTTTTATCTTTCTAATTATATATTTATCTATTTTTTTATATGTTTATCTTTCTATCTATCTCTCTATTTGTTGATCTATCTAACTAACTATTTTTTAGTCAATCCATTTATCTAATTATCTATCAAAGTATCAAACAAACAAATAATCTATCTATCTATATATCTAATTATCTATTAATTAATATATCTTTATCTACCTATTTATCTATCAATCTATATATCTTTATATCTAATTATCTATGTATATTTATATCATTCTATTTATATATCTATCTATATATCTTTCTATCTATATATTTTAAATCTATCTACCTACATACCTATTTATTTATCTTTCTATCAATCTATCAATTTATCTTTCTATTATCTATTGGTTAATCTATCTATTTGTTTATATAATTTTCTATCTATTCATCTATATATCTATCTATCTATATATCAATATATCTATCTATCTAATTATCTATCAATTTATCTATCTAACTATCTTTCTATTTGTCTATTTATCAATCAATAAATCAATAAATCAATCAATCTATCTTTTTATATATCTCTCTATTAATCTCTATATATATATATATATATATCTACCTATCTATCTATGTGTTTGTCTATTTATATATCTAGCTATCAATATATTTATCTATCTATATATTTGTCTGTTACTATATATATATATATATATATATATATATATATATATTTATATTTATATATCTATCTATCTATCTATTTGTTTATTTATTGATTTGTCTATCTATCTATCTATCTCTCTACCTATCTATTTGTCTATATATATATATATCTATGTATATGTATATTTATCTATAAGTTTTTATGTCTATCTATGTATCTATCTCTTTTTCTATCTATCTATCTGTCTATCAATAATCCCGTCTATCTATCTTTCTATCTATCTGTCTATCTACCTATTAAACTAACTGACTATCTAACTATCTATCTATTAATATATATCTATCTATATATATCTATCTATCTAACTTTCTATCTATCTATCTATCTAAGGATCTTTCTATCTATTTATCTAACTATCTATACGTCTATCTATCCATCTATCTATCCATCCATCTATTTATCTATTTATCATTCTATAAATCTATCTATCTATCTACACATGTATGTATCTATCTATCTACCTTTCTATCTTTATATCTACCTAACTACCTAACTACCTATCTACATATCTACATATCTACCTATCTACCTATCTACCTATCTACATATCTACCTATCTACCTATCTATCTATCTTTATATCTATCTATCTATATGTCTATCTATCTATCTATATATCTATTTATTTGTTTGTTTGTCTATCTATTAATAAATCAAAAAATCTATCTGTCTATCTATCTAATTATCTATATATCTATCTATATAATTATCTATTTGTGTATCTACGTATGTGACTATCTATATATCTATTTATCTATTTATATATCTATGTATATTTCTATCTTTTATCCAAATATAGATCTATCTATCAATCTATATATGTATATACCTATCTATCTATCTCTCTATTTATTTGTCTATTTGTCTATCTTTCTATCTGTCCATATATTTGTCAATAGAATTGTCTCTCTTTCTATATATCAATCAAAAATCTATCATTATCTCTATCAATCAATCAATCAATTTATCTTTCTAATTTTATATCTATCTATTTTTATATCTAAGTATCTATCTATCTAACTATCAAACTATTTATCTATTTATATATATATATATATATATATATTAATCTATCTGTTTGTCTGTCTATTTCTATATCTATATATCTATCTATATAATTATCTATCTAATTATCTATATGTCTATATCTTTATCTATCTATCTATATGTTTGTCAATGTAAATATTTATTTATCGATATATCTAACTACAAATTTATCTTTCTAATTATCGCTCTATATATCTATATAGTATATATCGATATATATTTGTATTTATCTTTCTATCTATAAAAATATCAATCTAATTATCAATCAATCTATCTATCTACATATCCTTCAATCTATTTATCTATCTATCGTTTAATCTTTTTATCAATCTATCTATGTATTTATTTATCTATTTATCTACCTATCTATCTATCTATCTATAAACATATCTAACTATTTATCTACCTATCTACATATCTACCTATCTATGTATCAATCTCTCTATATGTCTTACTATCTATATGTATGTCTATCTTGTCATCAATCTATATATTTTTCTATCTATCTATCTATCTGTTATCTGACTATTTATTTATTTATGTATCTAAATATCTATATATCTTTCCAACTATATATCTTTCTATCTATATATCTATCTTACTATATATCTATCTATCTTTCCAACTTTATATCTTTCTCTCTATATATCTATCTTACTATATATATATATATATCTACTATCTATATACCTATATATATATATATATATATATATATATATATATCTTTTTAACTATCTATCAATCTATCTAATTAGCTATCTACTATCTATCCATTTATCTGTCTGTCTATCTATATAACAATCTATCTATCTATCTATCTATCTGTCTATCTATATATCTATCTACTTATTTATCTATCTTTCTATCTATCTATCTAGCAATCTATGAATCTATCTATCTATATATCTATCAATCTACCAATATATCATTTTATCTATTTACCTAATTATATTTATAACTATCTACCTACCTACCTATCTATCTATCTGTCTGTCTATATATCTATATATTTATATGACTTTATATCTAGTTGTCTATCTATCTATTTATCTTTCTATCTTTCCGTCTGTATATTTATCTATCTATCTATCTATATATCTATATATCTAGAGATTTATATATCTATATATCTGTCTATCTGTCTAACCTATATATTTATCTATGTATACTTCTATCTATCTATCTATATACCAATATAACTATCTATATTTGCATATATCTATCTATCTATCTATCATTCTTTCTATCTATCTATCTATCAATATGTCTAAATGTCCATCAAACTAGTTGTCAATATATCTATATTTATCTATCTGACTGTCTATGTATTCATCTATTTATCTATCTATATATCTATATAATTATCTATCACTAATCAATATATATATATATATATCTATCTATATATGGACAGTCTGTATATCTATCAATCTATGTATAAATCTATCTATCTATTTATCATTCTATCAATCTTTCTATCTATCATTCATTTTTATCTATTAATCTATTTATCAATTTTTATAACAATCTATTTTTCAATCTATATATAAAACTATCAATCAATCAATCTATCTATCTGTCTATTAATGTCACTATAAATTTTTCTATCAAAATATCTAAATGATTTATATATCTATCTATCTCTCTATCTATCTTTCTTTCTATGTTTCTATCATTTATATTTCTATCTATCTATATATCTTTCTAACTATCTATTTTCTATCTATCTATCTAACTATTCACCTATTAATCTATCTATCTATATGACTATCTAATGGTCTATCTATCTTTCTATCTATCTATCTGTCTATATATATATATATATATATATCTATCTTTCTATCTATCTGCTTGTCTATCTTTGTCTCGCTATATATCTATCTTTCTTTCTTTCTATCTTTTTATCTATCTATATGTCAATATATCTGTCTATATATCTATTTATCTATATATCTATCTACCTATCTAACTTTCTATCGATTTATCTATTTATCTTTTTATCTATTTATCTATCTATCTATCTACATATCTTTGTATCTATCTAATAATTTATCAAATTTACTATCTATATATCTATCTATTTGTCTATCTATCTATCTATAAGTCTATCTATCTATCTATTTGTTTATATATCTATAAATCTCTAATAGATTAACAAATCGATAGAAATATATTAATACAGAAAGATAGACAAATAGATAGCCAGAATGATCGATATATAGATAGATAAATAGACAGAATAATCGATAGATAGATAGATAAATAGACAGAATAATCGATAGATAGATAGATAAATAGACAGATAGACATACAAATTGACAGATAGATAAATAGATAGATAGTTGAAATATAGATAGAAATATAAATAGAAAGATAGATAAACAAATAAATTGATTGAATGATAGACAAAATGATACACCGATTGATATACAAATAGATAAATGATGAAAAGACATATTGATAGACTAATATATAGATATATATATATAAAGATTGATAAATAATTAGATAGATAGATAGATAGAGAGATATACAAATAGATAGATAGACAAAAAGTTAAATAGTCATATAGGCAGACAGAGAGATAGCTAGATAGCTAGATAGAAAGATAGGTAAGTAGGTAGATAGATAGACAATTAGATAGATAAATAGATAGATACATAGACAAATTAATAGATTGATAGATAGACAAATAGATAGATATATAGATATATAGAGAGATTGATAGCCATATTGATAGATAGAATGATAGACTAATTGATTGATATAATGATAGTTTGATAGATTGATAGATAGATTGATAGATATATAGATAGATAGATGGAAAGATAGATTGATCGGAAAATATATAGACAGATTGAATGATTGATTGATAGTCTAATTTATAGATAGATTAATATAAAGTTTAATATATAGTTAGATAGAGATATAGATAGTCTGATAGATAGATAGATAGAATGACTGATAGAAAGACTTATAGATATACAGATAGATTGATAAAAATATAGAAGGATAGATAGATAGACAGATTGAAAGATAGAGTGATTGACTAACTTATAAATAGATTGATAGACATATTGATAGATAGATGGAAAGATAGATTGATCGGCAGATAGATAGACAGATTGAATGATTGATTGATAGTCTATTTTATAGATAGATTAATATAAAGTTTAATATATAGTTAGATAGAGAGATTGATAGTCTGATAGATAGATAGATAGAATGACTGATAGAAAGACTAATAGATATACAGATAGATTGATAAAAATATAGAAGCATAGATAGATACAAAGATAGACAAATAGGTTGGAAGATAGATAGATTGATAGACAGACAAATGGATGGATAGATAGATAAATAGATAGATATGTTGATTTATAGACTATAGATAGACAATTAGATAGATAATAGAAAGATAAACAGAAAGATAGACAATTAGATATATAGATAGATAGCTAGACAGAAAGATAGATAGACACATAGATAGACAGATAGATATACATATAGATAGATAGATAGATAAATAGATAAATAGATAGATAGATTGATAGACAAATAGATAGACATATAGATAGACAAATAAATTAACACATAGATAGATCGATAAACAGATAGATAGACTAATAGATAGATAGATAGTTATATAGATATAAAGATAGATAGATAGATAGATACATAGATGGATGGATAGATAGACAAATAGATAGTCAGATAGATAGATAGATAGATAGATATATAGAATGCCATATAGATTGACTAATAGATAAATAGATAGACATATAGATAGACAGATATAGAGATATATAGATATAAAAATAGATAGATAGATAGATAATAGACACATAGATAGAAAAGTAGATAGATAGACAAATAGATAGATAGAAAAGATAGATAGACAGATACACATACAGACTGATTGACATATAGATAGATAGACTGACAGATTAACAAATAGACTGACAGATAGATATGCAGGTAGAGAGATAGATAGACAGACAAATAGACATATAGATAGATAAATAGATATAACGACATATAGATAGATAGATAGATACATTGATAAGTATGCGGGTATGCAGTAAGCTAGGAAGTCAGGCACTTAGATTAGTAGGCAGGTAAGTAGACAAATAGACATATAGACAAATAAACAGAGATAGACATATAGGCTTATAGTAAGACAAACAAATAGATAGACAAACATACTAATTGATAGATAGATTGATCAATAACAAGAAAATGTTCATTTAGCTCAGAAAATTTAGCTAGGGATCAATATCGAGCTAAATTGGGAGGGATTAGCTATGGAATAAAAAAGGATTTCTAATTTTATATTGAAATAAAAATTTACAATGGATTAGCGACTAATTAGCGATGAAATAACGACGTAAATTTAATGCAAATAAAAATGAGGAATTTAGAGATGGATTTTGTGACAAATTTTTCTAACTAATTACATCCAGGATATAGTGATGGATTTAGTGATTGAATTTCCCTAACTAATTTCATCCAGAATATAGTGATTGATTTAGCGATGGAACTTTCCTAGCTAATTTTATCCGGAAAATAGTGATGGATTTAGTGATAGAATTTCCCTATCAAATAAAATTCAGAATATAACTACGGCTTTAGCGGATGAACTTCTCTAGCTAATTATATCCATAATATAGCAATAGATTTAGCGATAGAATTTCTCTAGTCAATCTTTAATTATTTAACTTTGTATACATTTATATATGTATAACTACTTATAATTACTTGGAGCTATGGATCAATGCAAAATAGTCTCAGAAATCAGGTGTGATTTGGATGATAACTTTCATGTATTATTTTTTTTTCCTTATAAAACTAATGAATGCTGATAAAATAATCATAAAATTTGAAACTTGTTATAATATCACAATGTTCCTATAATAATGAGTAATATATGCTCCAACTTGTTATAATACATGTACACTATAATATAAATGTACATACATGTACATATATATTGTAGTGTACATGTATACATGTATATATGTACATATACACTATAGTGTATATGTACATTTACTAAGTAAATATGTACATATAAATACTTGTACATATATACTAGTATATATGTACATATACATATATACTAGTCTATAGATATATACTGCTATATATGTATATGTACTTATATATCAGCATATATGTACATATATACTACTGTATATATGTCCATATATATTAAAATATTATATATTTATCACACTAAGGTTTGCAAAATCATGACATAGAGTTTTCAGAGAAGTAGAATTTAGCATGTTTGCATTAAATCAAAATTTTGCAAGGTTTGTAGTAATCTAAAACTCTTCATCTGATATATCTACAATTAAACTATGTGTATACCTAAATATAAATATTTGTATAACTATATAAAACTCTATATAAGTAAATATAACTATATTTATAATTATATATACATATATGTATAAATATATGTAAATCTATATATTTGTTTATGACTTTGTATATATTTATGTATAACTACATATATCTACTTGTATGAATATAATTATATATAACTATATGTTTACCTATATATAACTATTTATAACTATATATACTATATGTATAATAAATATAAATATAAATAATTGTATCTTACTATATGTATAATTATAAAAACTTTTTATTTTTAGATTAGGGATTAATCAACTATAAGAATAAAAAAGTAAAATTTATGATTAATTAAAAAATTTATTTAAATATTAAAAAAATAAGTATTTTTGTTTTAATGAAATTATGATTATGAAGTATTTGAAGATGATAAATTTTTAATTCAAATAAAGTAGAGGCAAATTATAGTTTGGTCTGTCGAATATGAGTCTTTATAACCTGTTAAAAAACTTAGACATCGATTCTTATTCAACTTTTTTAGAGGATATGAAGAATCTAGATGCATTGAGTTTGTAAAAAGTATATATTTTTTTTTGTGATATCTAAAATATCTCGTTATTTGTTGATCTTTACTGTGTTTAGTGTATATTAAATTCTATCGTATTTATGATTTTGAATATTATTTTAGATAGTAAAATCAAATTACAATCAATATTATTGAAAATTTGTTATGATAGAAAGATTAAGATAATACCAAGACGAGTCTTCATGATCAAATTCCTACATTACAACAAGATACATATGATGATGTATATGATAAATTATAATGTTGTACAGATCATAACAGTTAGATTGAAAATTTTCTTATAATTTTTATCATTTTATGACTTAATGATTTGTAATATTTTTTATGTTTTAGTTTTATTTTGAAAGATTATGTTACCATATTTTATTTTATAAATAGTAATTATAATTTAAAATTAAAGAATTTTTTAATGTTATTAAATTTTTTTTATTCATAATTTTAAATTTTCTATTTACTAGGCATGTATGTATATATTTTGTATTTACATCATTTATATATGTATCTATAGAATAATTTCTATCTATATACAATGTCTATATGTATATATTCGATATAAGTGTATATACACATTGTATGTACATTCTATATACATTATGTATGTTTTTTGTATATTGTAATACACAATAATTAAATTATGTATATATATAGATACACATAAAAATTAACACATCTATGTTATGTATAATATATTGATATAATGCTGCCATCATGCTCAGCACTTGCCACCTGTACACACTGTCCAGGGGACAGCCCGCAAGAGCACAGGGTCTAGGGCATGGGCCCTTGTTAGGTGGACCAGGTGCCAAGGCCAAGCACTGACGACGTCATGCATGGCTCTCCTGGTTCAGACCCACGCTATCCTGGGTTGGGCACATGCCAGGCCAGACAATAACCATTCTCATCACAATTGTTGGCAAAGATTTTCATGAGAACTATCTTGAGTATCTTAATTTATTTTTTCCTTAAATTTTGAGGCGATGAATATATATAATATATATTATATTTATTGCACTATTTTAATTTATGTAATTTTTATTTCACTTGTATCTAGCCTAGGTAGTGTAGTGCTTATATTGATGGAATGCTCCAAACACTTTTATGTTTGTTCTTTAAAAAAACATCGGGTGTCTTGGGGCAGTCTCCAACATGTTAGCTGAAATGATGGTGGTGGCGGCGGCGTTATCACTTTTATTTCTCTCACTTTGATATCTTGTTCAATAATATATATACATGTGTTTAGGTGCCTCATTCCTAATGCAACCAAACCTGTAAAAGAGACCAAATTCAACGGCACACAGTAGAAGAAATACATAATGAAAATGTATCTTAGAGAGCATGTTAGATTTATAAGATATAAAACATGTTGTGATTGAATTAGCATCAAGATCATTGGAGCTTGTATTATTTTGTTTTGGCACCTGTTGTTTTTTTATTTTGTTTTGAAAGATAAAAATTCGATTTGTCTGGGCATGTACTATTTTGATTTTCATAGGACAACTTTTTTATTTTCTATTTGTCAATTAGTTTTTGTAAAGTTTGAAGCATGTGCAATTTGTTAATGATAGTAGGTTTCTACTTACCATGCATAGTTGTATGGTCTGGCAGTGCAATACTAGGCCTCATGTGCTAGATCTTGTAGTATGCTGGTATTTCTTTTCAGAGTCATGTGGTGGATGACATGCAATGTATATGTACATATAACGAGTATATAAGCATGAAATACTTGGTATATAAGTACGTATATACTGAGTATGTACATAAGTGGGTGCATATATTTATTTGTAGACATGGATATATTGTCATACATATACACCCTTTCACACACACACATGCACACGCACACATGTTTGGATATATAATTGCTCAGGCTGGTCTGGTCATCATCGTGCATTATTTACATATGCATGTCATAAAAGTCATGAATATTAGACCTTTCCTAAAGTTGTGGCATAAAGATATTGTTTATCCAAGCCATCCAGGTAGACAGAGGTTGGTCTTAAATCTCTGAGTAATTGTGTAGATATGCAATTATCACATGGTAGAAAGCATATGTATGAGGAAATAAGCTTTCTTGCTGTAGGTTCTACAATGATTATATAATTATAATTGTACTAGGTCTTAGGATGATGATGATGATGCTCGTGTAGTGCCATGTAATTTTAATACATTTCAAAAAATAGTATTCAATCAGAAGGGATAATGTATCATTACCTGATTTTTATAGGCCATGAGTGCCAAGAGGAATATTGGGTCCTATTTAGGGAAAACCTGCTCGCCACCTCGTCAAAAACTTGTTCAATCTCAAAATGAGTGGTTGGTAGAAAAGTTCATCAGTTGAGCATCATCGCCCACCCAACTTTTATTATCAGCGGCAGCACCAGCGGTGGCATCAGCAGGAGCAGCAGTGATAGCAGTAGCAGTGGTTGCAGTAGTAGTGGCGGCAATGGCAGTGGCAGCGGCGGCAACATCAGCAACAGCAGCAATGGCAGCAGCAACATCTGCTGTGACTATAGCGGTAGTAGTAGTAGCTGCTGAGGCTATAGCAGTAGCAACAGCAACAACAACGACAGTAGTGGTAGAGCAACAATGGTAGTAGTGGCAACAGCAATAGGAACAGCAGTAGTAATAGCAGTAGTAGTAGCAGTAACAGGAGCGGCAGCAACAACAACAGCATGAGCAGTAGTAGGAGCGATGGTGGCAACGGCAGTAGCAGCAGCAAATGCTGTATATATGTACATAAATGTACATATATTAATACAATATTTGTACATATAATACTGTAGTAATATATGTACATATACATTGTAGTATATATCTACATATATACTATAGTATTATATATTTATCAAAACATATCTTTATTTATTTATTTGTTGTTTTTATTCACTGGTTTAAATTTCATGCATATATGGTACCACATTGTTCCCCATTACGAAGCTTGTATAAGTGAAGGGATTTTCACTATACATGATGAACCATGACTCGGAAAACTTTGTCACAGCAGAAAGATGGTTATCGGAGGAGCAGAGAAAAAGAAAGCAAGGTAAATGCACGAATAGATTATATTTTATACATTGTCTGTAGATACATTGATGAATAAAATGAAATACAAAAATAGTAAATTATAGAGTTTTGTTATGTAAATTATTATGTAAATTATAGAGTTTTTATTTTATTATGTAAATTATTGAATCAAAATAATTAATTAAATGATTTTATTTTTTGTTAATTATAGAGTTTTGTTTATAGTTTTAGTTTTAATTTAATTTTATATAAAAATAGTAAATTATTTAATTAAATATTTTGAAACATAAAAAAATTTTCTAAAAATAGTTTCAAACTGAAAATATCTAGGGAATTTTCCCTTGTTAATTTAGCTAAGGAAATAATTATATTAGCTAGTGATATTTCTATCACTACAACTATAGATATAGACTAATTCCCTCAATGATTTTTAGTGATGAGCACTTTAGATTGGGAAAGCTTCCATTGTTAATCCATTGTAATATAAGTTTAGCGACAGAAAACCCACATTTAACTAGGGAATTATACCTTGCTAATTTAGCTAAAGAAGTTCCCTTACTAATTTAGCTAGAAAAATTAATATTTTAGCTAGGGAATTTCGATCGATAAAATTTTAGCTAGGGACTCTTTCCCTTACTAATTTTTCGCGACAAATACTTTAGATTGGGAAAGCTTCTATCATTAGTTCGTCACTATATCATGTTTTGCGATAGAAACCCCCCATTTAGCTAGGGAATTTTCCCTAGCTATTTGGGATTTTTCATGTAGTGGATTAACAGATTGATTGATTGATTGATTGATAATTAAATAGATATATAGATAGATAGATAGATAAAAACAAATATAGATAGATAGACATATTGATAGATAGATATATAGAAAAACAATTAGATGGATAGATACATAAATATACATATATATTATTAGACAGTGACATATATAGATAGATCATAGATTTAATAGACAAATAGATAGATAAATAAATAGACAGATTTATAGATCGATATATACACAGATAAATATAAAGATAGATAGACATAAAGATAGACATATAGATAGATAGAAAGATAGACACATAGATAAATAGATAGATAGGTTTCTAGATAGAGAGATAGATAGATAAATAGATAGTTAGATCGATAGATAGACAAATAGAAAGATAGATAGATAGACATATAAATATTTAGAAAGATAAATCGATATACAAATAGATAAAAAGATATTTAAATAGAAAGATATGCATATAGATAAATAAATAAATAGATAAATAGATAGACAAATATGTAGATTAAAAGACGGACATACAGACTGACTAACTAATAGACTAATACATAGAGAGATAGATAGACAGATAGATAGATAGACAGATTGATAGAAAGATTGATAGATATATTGATAGACAAATCAATAGATTGATTGATAAACATAATGATATATATATATATGATTTATTAATAGATAGATACATAAGTACATAGATATCAAGATAGACAGATAGATAGATATATCAATTGATTATTAGACAGACATATAGATAGATAGACAAATCATTAGACAATTAGATAGATAAAAATATAGATAGAGAGATAGAAAAATAGACAAACAGATAGATACATATATAGATTGATAGACATATAGATCGATAGATAGACAGATAGATAGACACATAGATATACTGATTATTACACACTTAGATAGACAGATAGATAAACATATAAGGTATCAGGTAGATAAACCGATAGATTGATTGATAAATAAAAACAAAGTAAGATATATATATAGAAAGATAGATAGACATAAAGATAGATAGATTGATAGATTGATAGATAGATAGATAGATAGATAGACATTTACACTAATATATAGAAAGATACATTGACATATAGATAGATAGATTTATTTATTTATTTATTTATTGACACATAGATAGATAAAAAGACAGACAGACAGACAGATAGATAGATAGATTGAATAACTGATAGATAGATAGATAAACATATATATAGATTGATTGATTGAAAGATAGATAGAAAGATAGAAAAAAAGATATAAAGATAGATAGACAAATAGATAGAAAGAAAAATAGACAAATAGATAGACAAATAGATAGATAGATAGATAAATACATTGATAGATAGATAAATAGATATATAGACACATAAATAGATAGATCGATATATAGATAGGTAGACGAACAACCAAACAAACAAATAGATTGGAAGATTGACAGATAGACAGACTGACTGATAGTCATGCAAATAGATAGATTGATAGATAGATACCTAGATAGATAGATAGATAAATAGACAAGTTTATAGAAAGATTGATAGATAGATTAATAGATAGATTGAAAGATAGATTGATAGACAGATTGATAGATAGATTGATAGAAAGATTGACAAACATATAAATAGATTAATAGATAGATTAATAGACAGATAGTTAAATACCTAGATATATAGATAGAGAGATAGATATACTGATAGATTATTAGATAGAGAGATGGATAGATAGATAGATAAATAGATAGGCAGATTGATAGATTGAAATATAGATAGATATGTAGATTTAAAGAATGACAGAAAGAGAGACAGCAGAAAGATAGATAAATAGATAGACAGATAGTTAGATAGTTAGTTACATTGACAGATAGATAAATAGATAGATAGCCATAAAGATATACGCATAGATAGAAAAATAGATAAATAGATAAATAGATAGATATAAAATAGATAGATATATAGATTGACTTATAAAAAGATTCACATATAGGCAAATAGAGAGACAAACAGACATATATACATATTAATACACAAAGAGAGAGATCGACAACTAGATCATTAGATAGACACACAGATAACTAGCTAGTTAGATAGGCAATCTTGTAGGGAGTCAGGCAGAGAGATAATCAGGCAGGCAAGTGGATAGAGAGACACACAGACATACAAATAAAAAGACAAATAAAGTGACATAAAAATGAACAAACAAACAAACAAACAAACAAACAAATAGACATACAAATAGATAAACAAACAGACATATAGATATAGAGATATATAGATAGTTTGATACACAGATTAACAGACAGATAGATTAATTGATTGATAAACAAATAGATAGATAGATAGATAGATAGATAGATAGCCAAATAGATATTAAGATATATAGACAGATAGATAGATACATAGACAGATCGATAGATAGAATCATAGATTTATAAATAGATTGATAGACTGATAGACAAATTGATAGACATATTAATAAATAGATAGATAGAGATACAAATAGATAGTTAGAATGATAGATAGATAGATAAACAGAGATACATATAGATAGTTAGAAAGATAGATAGATAGAAAGATTATGAGACAGATGCTTTGATATTTTGATACATAGATATATAGATAGATAGATAGATAGATAGTCAGATAGATAGACAGAAAGATCAATAGACAAATAGATAGATAGATAGATACACAAATATATAGACACATATAGCCATATAGATAAACACATAGATAGACATATAGATAGACAAATAGATAGACAAATAGATAGATAGAAAGATAGATAGACAGACAGATAGATAGATATATAGACCGATAAATAGGAAAATAGATATACTGATATATAGATAGATAGATATACATATAAATAGTTATTGATAGACAGAAAGAAAGAAATAAAGATAGATAGATAAATAAATAAATAAATAGATAGACACACAGAAAGATAGATATATAGATGAATATATAGATAGATAGATATATAAACAAATATATAGACCAGAACACTGACAAACATATTGATAGACTTTCACATAGATAAATAAAATGATAAATAGGCAATCAGATAGAATGATAGAAAGTGAGATAGATAGACAGATATATAGAAAGATTAATAGAAGATTGATAGATAGATTAATAGAAATGTTGATAGACTGATATTTTTATAGATAGATAGATTGATTTATAATTAGATAAAAATATACATAGATAAATAGATAGATATATATACATATAGATAGTTAGATAAAAAAATAGATAGATAGATTGGTAGGTAGACAGAAAGATAGATAGCTAGATAGATTAGCTAGATAGATAGATAGATAAAGAGATTGAAAAATAGATAGATAGACAAATAGATAGACAGATAGATAGACAAATAGATAAATAGATAGATAGACAAATAGATATTTAGATAGATAGATAGATAGACTAACTGACTGATAGACATATAGATACATAGATACATAGATAGATAAAAAGATATATTGATAGATAGATAGTTTGACAAATAATAAGATAGATAGACATATCGACAGAGATAGATAGATATATAGATATATTGATAGATAAATAGATAGACATATATATAGACAGATAGATAGATAAATAAATAAATAAATATATATATATATATATATATATTGATAGATAAATAGATAGGCAAATAGATAGATCGACAAATAGATAGATAGATAAATAGACTAGTAGGTAGGCAAGAAGTCAGATAAGCAGTCAAGCAAGTAGATAATCAGGCAGGCAAAGTAGATAGATAGATAGGCAGGTATAAAGCCAAACAATAAGTAAAATAGACACACAGACAAACAAATAAACAAACAAACAAAGTGATAGACAAACAATCAAACAAATTGAAAAACACATAGAAAAATTGACATATATATAGATAGTTTGATAGACTTTATGATAGACAGATAGATAGATTGCTAAACAAATAGATAGATAGATAAATAGATAGATTGATAGACATATAGATATATAGATAGATAAATATTAAAATAGACAGACAGATAGATATATAGATAAATTTTTAGATGGATACATAGATGGATATATAGATAGATTGATAGATAGAGGGATAGACTGATAGATAAATAGATAGATAGATAGATCGACAAACAAATTTAAAGAAATAAAGAAAGAAAGAAAGATAGATATATAGACAGATACAAAGAAATACAGATAGACAATTAGATAGAAATATAGATAGAGAGAAGATCGACAATTAGATAGATACACTACAAGAAAAATCCCAAATAACTATGAAAAATTCCTTTGCTAAATAGGGGGTTTCCATCGCTAAACAGGATATAACGACGAATTAGAGATTAAAGACTTCCCAAATCTAAAGTGTCTGTCGCTAAAAATTAATGAGGAAAAAGTGTCCCTAGCTAAAACTATGTTTACCCTAGCTAAATTAGCAAGGGAGAAATCCCTAGCAATTTTCATTCCAAAACTATTTTAAGAATTAAAATTTTTTTTTTCAAAAAAATTAATTTAATAATTTAATATTTTTAACGTAAATTGAATAAAAATAGAAACTATAAATAATAATCTATAAATAACAAAAAATAAAATCATTTAATAAATTATTCTAATATAATATTTTACAATTTTAAAACAAAAACATAACAAAATTTTATTACATCTTATTCATCAATGTATCTACCGACAGTGCATAAAATATAATCTTTCCATGCATTGATATTGCTTTCTCCCCCTCAGCTCTTCTGATCACCATCTTTCTACTGTAACAAAGCTGTTTGAGTTGTAGTGAGTCATGTCTAGTAAAAAATCTCTTCACTTATACAAGCTTCCTATGGGAAACAATGCGGTACAATATCTGTATGAAGTTTAAACTAGTCAATAAAATCAAAATAAATAAATAAATAAAGATATGTTTTTATAAAAATATAATACTATAGTGTATATGTACATATATACTCCAATGTATATCTACATATATACTAGCATTTCACTAGTTACATATAGTACTGTAGTATTTATACATATAAAGTGCAGTATTATATGTAAATAAACACTGAGTACATATATACTCAATATATATGTACATATAATACTCAAGTATTATATGTTCATATATTGAATTTATACATACGTATATACTCAATATATTTGTACGTATATACTTAGTATATGCATATGTATATAGTGAGTATTTATATACGTATATACCGAGTATATATGTTCGTATATAATGAGTATATGTATGTATTTACTCAGTATATACGTACATATATACTGAGTATATACGTATGTATATACTTAAATATATACTCAGTATATATGTAGGTATATATAGAGTATATATGTATGTATATACCTAGTATATACATTCGTTTATACCAAGTATATATATGTACGTATATACTAAGTATATACGTACATACATATATACTGTTGTATATACGTACATACATATATACTGTAGTATATACATACATATATACTCAGTATATATGATAGTATATACGTATATATATACTATAGTATATAGGTACGTATATACTCAGTATAAAATACTTATATACTTAGTGTATACGTATGAATATACTATAGTATTATATGTACGTATATATAATCACATAGCCTCAGATTGTCCACCCACTTGTACTTTCATGCAAATACACATACCATCAAAGACAATAGAAGGAAATGAGTATATACGTACGTATATAGTGAATATATACGTACGTATTTATTGTTGCTTCTGTTGCTGCCACTAATATAAAAAGTGGGGTGGGCGATGATGTTATACTGATTAAGTTCCCTACCAACCACTTGTTTTGAGATTGAGCATGTTTTTGATGAGGCGGCGAGCTGCTTCTCCCAAATCAAGACTCGATATTCTTCCTGGCACTTACATCTTGTAAAAATCAGGTAATATTATATTCTTTCTTCCGAATGAATACTGTTTTGGGAAATCTAATACAATTACACGACACTACATGGCCATCATCATCATCATCATTCTAAGACCTAGTACAATTAGAACCAATAATTGCAAAACCTACAACTAGAAAAATTATTTCTTCATACATACGCTTTGTACCATGTGATAATTGTATATCTACACAATTACTAAAAGTCTTTATCTACGTTTTTATATCTCTGTCTGCCAGGCTGACCTGGACCAGAAATATCTTCATGCCACAGCTTTGGGGAAGTTCTAATATCCATGGCTTTTATAACCTACATCGATAAGTAATTCATGATGATGACTAGACCAGCTCGGACAATTATATATTCAAGTGTGTGTGTGTGTGTGTGTGTGTGTATGTGTATAAATGGGTGTGTATGTATGACAAAATATACATGTTTACAAATAATTATCTGCACCCACTTATCTATACACTAAGTATATACATAGGTTTATACTATAGTATATACATAGGTATATACTCAGTATATACGTACATATTTACCAAGTATATAAGTACTTATATACTATAGTATATATGTATGTATAAACTGAGTATATGTACATATATACTCAATATATATGAACATATATACTCGGTATTTACATACATATATATTTAGTATATCCGAACATATATACTTGGTATATACGTACATATATACTCTGAATATACATACGTATATACTCAGTATATACGTACATATATAGTGTAGTATATATCTACTTATATATTGGAGTATTATATGTAAGTATATATAATCACATAGCCTTAGATGACACACACACACATGTACTTTCATGCAAATACACATAACATCAAAGACAACAAATGGAAATAATCTAGGGCTGAAAAAACACAAATATACGTCTCTCAACATGATTAGCATCTTCTAGTTCTTTGTCATCTGGTACTCCCCACAGATAGAGAACATTGTTACACTTGCTCATGGAGCATAACATTGTACATTTACAAACCAATAAAGAACACAACCCTATGCCATTGATAAATAGATAGACTAGCACAAGCAAAACCAACTCCCATTTGCTAGAAATTTAACACAACAATATAATAATGAGCATATTTTTAAATTACTGAATCAAGATAACTTCAAGATTTCTAGTGAACAATCCATTAAAATATTCTTCTGAGTTGCCCAGCTTCATGCATCAGTCCATGGTTAATTATAAGAAAGTTAGAAAGTGACAAATAAAAGGGAAATAGAAGTTGAAATAACAATAGGTTGCATGGTATTAAATTTTTCCACACCTATAGTTTCATTTAGGAATTTTAATGGTATTAACATTTCAACAGTTTAATTGCACTGATGAGCAATAAAAAGTAGTCATAGATCTGAACTGTGATAACACAGATCTACACAAAATAAGAGTGTCAAGCACAGACCTGCGTCTTTGTGGGACCATAATTTTTTCATTCATCTCACGGCTTCAGAACCTAAGGTGATGTTCCCTAGTACTAGGAGGACCAGCCAGCCTTTTACATACCTAGAATAAGCTAAAAATCTACCCAAAATATTCTGGGACACACAAACATATTCACAGATATATAAAAATAGTAATTATAGAGATGAACAAACACCAATCTAAGTTGATAGTCATACAACTTCAACAAATATCTAAAAGATGTATATCAATGATGTTTAGAGAGAAAGAGAGTACAAAAATAAAATGTTTCAGAAATAATGAAGATAATAGAAGCTTTGCCTCCTTTTGATCCAGCTGAAATCGGTAAATATTGGACACATGCATTGGAAGGACCGTGACAATGTCTGAATGCTTTGAAACATATTTTTTTTCATGCGTCTCACATTAAATGTCCTGCAAAGATTCATTATAAGGTTAATCAGTAAAGTAAATTTTAAAACTATAATAAAAAAATTTGAAACCACTAAAAAAATCTTATCGTGTTTTGCTACACATAGATAAAAATCAAAAACAATTCAAAAATAATTCTGATATGAAATCATCCTCATAATTAGTTGGTGATTTTGTGCTAGCCTCTCCTATGAGGTAAAGTAGCTGAATCTCAGACTATTATCTGTCATGTCAATCCTGCTAACTGTTACTCCATATAGGACATCTGCTATTGCATTACATTCTTAATTTCTTTCATCTCATCATTCATTTCTTTAATTTCTTTCATTCATCTATTAAATGAGTAATCTGCTCATCCTTCTAATCTTTCATTTCTTACATTTCTTCCTTCAAATGAGTAATATGCTCTTCCTTCTCTTCTTTCATTTCATGCATTTCTTCCATCAAATTAGTAATCTACTCACCCTTCTCATCTTTCATTTTCCCATTTCTTCCTTCAAAGGAGATTTCTATTCATCCTTCTCTTTCATTTATGTCTCCATAACTTCAAAACATTAATTTGATTTAATTACCTATTGTTCAAGCACCTCATCCACCATTGCTATGATAGATGAATTATAAACACAACTACAACAATAAAATGCCACTCCCTTCAAGCTGATGTTGTACACTCGGTACTTCTTATGAACTCCTATGGTCTCCAAATAGATAGGATCATAGTCAATTTGTTGAAGATCCATAAAACTCTCAACTTATTGAGAAGCATATAGTTATGTATATATATATATATATATATAGTTAAAAAATTAGTTATGTATGTGTGTGTGTGTGTGTATTTATATTTATTTATTTATTTATACAAGTAGTTATATGTATTTATACATAAATATATACAAAGTTATAAATAAATATATAGATTTACATATATGTATACATAGTTAAAATATAGTTATATTTAATTATATAGAGTTTTATATAGTTATACAAATATTTATATATAATTATACACATATAGATAAACATAATGTTGTATGTTGTAATACATGTAATTATTAATATAGTTACATGTGGTTATACATGTAGGTACACATATAGTTAAACTTATATTAATACATGTAGGTATATATTTTTTTTCATATAATTTTATATATTTATACATATATTTATGTTTAGGTATAGATATAGTAAAATACTTTTTTATATACTAATATATACAAATATATATTAAATATAAGTTGTAAATTATATATTTAAATATAGTTATGCATAAAGCTTTTATAATTATACATATAGTAAGATACAATTATTTATAGTTATATATTATTATACATATAATATATATAGTTATAAATAGTTATATATAATTAAACAAATAGTTATATATAGATATATTCATACAAGTAGTTATAAGTAGTTATACATAAATGTATAAAAAGTTATAAACAAATAAATAGATTTACATATATGCATAGATAAATGTATGCATAGTTACAAATATAGTTATATTTAATTATATATAGCTTTATATAGTTATACAAATATATATAAATAATTAATCACATATAGTTAAACATAATGTTGTATGTTGTTATACAGTAATTATAAATATAGCTACTTGTGGTTATACATATAGTTACACATATAAATATACTTATATTTAAACATGTTGGTATAAATATGTTTTTATTTAATTTTATATATGTGTACATATTGTTATATATAGGTCTAGATATAATAAAATACATTTTTATATACTAATATATAAAAATGTATATTAAATATATGTTGTTAATTATATATTTATAAATAGTTATGTATAATGTTTTTTTAGTAATACATTTAGGCAAATATAATTATTTATAGTTATATGTTCTTATACCTATAGTATATATAGTGAAAAATAAAGTTATATATAGTTAAACACATAGTTATATATAGATATATTCATATGCGTAGTCATATGTTGTTATAGATAAATGTATACAAAGTTATAATCAATTATATAGATTTACATATATGTATGCATATATGTGTACATAGTTACAAATACAGTTATATTTATTTATATAGAGTGTTACATAGTTATACAAATATTTATATATAGTTATACACATATAGTCGAACATAATGTTGTATGTTCTTAATCATGTAATTATAAATAAAATTACATTTGGGTATACATATAGTTACACATATAGTTATACTTATATTTATACATGTAGGTATTATATTTTTTCATATAATTTTATATATTTATACATATAGTTATGTATAGGTATAGATATAGTAAAATACTTTTTTATTTGTTAATATATACAAATATATATTAAATATAAGTTGTAAATTATATATTTAAATATAATTATGGATAAAGCTTTATTAGTTATATATATAGTAAGATACAATTATTTATAGTTATATATTATTATACATATAATATATATAGTTATAAATAGTTATATATAATTAAACATATAGTTATATATAGATATATGCATACAAGTAGTTATAAGTAGTTATACATAAATGTATACAATATTATAAACAAATATTTAGATTTAATTATATGAATACATATATACATATATGTATATATAGTTACAAATATAGTTATATTTAATTATATAGAGTGTTACACAGTTATACAACTATTTATATATAGTTATATACATATAGTGATAAATATATATCACTACAAGAAAATATTTATATACCTAGGGAAATTTAGCTAGGCATCAATCCCTAGCTAAATTATGATGGATTAGCTTGGGAATAACAATGAATTTTTGATTTTTCATTGAAATAAAAATTTGCAATAGATTAGTGATTGAAATGGTCGAATGAAAAATTTCCCTAGTAAATATTTTCGTAAATTCCTCACGAAGAAAAGTAGGAAATTTAGCGATGGATTTAGCAATTAAATTTTCCTACCTAATTATGAGCGACGTATTTTAATGACAGATTTTCACGAGATAATTAGATCCCGACATTATCCGTCGCTAATATTTTCGTAAATTCCACACAAAGAAAAGTAGGGATTTTAGCGACCAATTTTGCCTAGCTAATTAGATCCCGACAAAGTCCGTCGCTAATATTTTAATAAATTCCACGCAAAGAACAGTAGAAAATTTAGCGATAGATTATCCCTAGCTAATTTAAATCCTTCACAAAATAATTATGTAAATTTATTTTTTTATGAGTTTACATATAATGGAAGTGATAATTCCGTTAATGTTTATTTTCTCAAAATATATGCATTTAGCTAGAGTAGAGGTGTCAAACGGGCTGGACCGGCACGGCACGGCACAGCCCATTTTATCAGGGCACTATCGTGCTACAGTGCTACAGTGTCGTGCTACAGAATGGTTCCTGTACCGCTCAGGCTTGGCCTGGCCATACAGGCCAGGGCAGAGGCAGACCCGAGCGACCGAGCCCGAGACTAAGAGAGAGGGAGGGAGGCCGCACCGCACAGCTAGGTAGAATATTTTTTTTAAAAAAAAAATTTATATATTGTAAATTGTATTGCTTAAGTGTAGAGTATTAAATATAAATATTTTTAAAAATGTTAAAAATAAAAATTAAATAAAAAAATAAATTTTAGAAATTCATTTTTTTTATCAAATTCAAATTAGTTTAGCTTTTATTATATTTATTAATTATATATTAAAGTTATTAATTTTTAAAATAAAATTTAAATCGTAAAAAAAATGAATCAATACATTATGTTTGTAAAAATAAAAATTAAAAAAAAAATTAAACAACACAAATGAAAAATTACCAATCATCCATTTGAAACCGAAGGTCCGAACAAAAAAAGTATAAGTTTCAACCCAACGTACAAACAAAGCATACAAATACAATCAATAAAAAAACATCGAAAAAAAAATAGCAGATCATCATCAATCGTCAATCGGCATATCATGAGAATCATCAGCCGCAATATCAAGATCAGTATCATATGGATCATTATCATCGGCAATCAACTCCTCTGCCATCGTAGTGGATGTGGATGCAACTGCAGTGTTTGTCCCAGTCCCAGCTCCAGCATGATCATCGATGCTAAACCTCGATTCCTCCCAATCCTTCAAACATGCCAAGGCCTCAACCATATCTGGACGTAATCACGTTCACTGCAAAAGAAAAAATAGACTTCAATGCTACGCTCGACACAAGAGGAGTCAGTAGATCCCGTGCCATCCTAGATAGAACGGGATAGATGGACTCATATGATTTCCACCACTATAATAAATCAAGATTCTTAGTATCAGAATGTGATAGGATTAAACAGTAATCAGTATCTAAGTACTGAGACAGCTCGCTCCTATGTGATGGTCCACCCCTACGTTTCCCCCTCGCTAGCTGAATGGAATAATCGTCATCTCTAAACAAGGTATCAATGTCCGTAATCACAGTCTCACTACCACCACCACCATACCTAGTATCGTAGTATGTGAATATGTCAGTTAACTTCTCATGA
This sequence comes from Sapria himalayana, assembly GCA_029783825.1. Lineage (NCBI taxonomy): Eukaryota > Viridiplantae > Streptophyta > Magnoliopsida > Malpighiales > Rafflesiaceae > Sapria > Sapria himalayana. The sequence continues at coordinate 171,473 of JAREIK010000986.1, read as the reverse complement.
ATGAATCCTTCAGGTGGCTCTTCCAGGTTCATGCATGAGGAAATGAAAGTCAGGGTGTTTTCTACCCCTTCCACCTTAGCCCTAGGGTCTATGCATGCAGCAAGGCAATAAAGAGATGGAACGGTAGACGAGTACTTCAAGTACTTGGTCACCATCTCTGCAACCATATGGCTAAGCGTCGGGTCAGCTCGATACTTCCTAAACATGCTACTAATATTGCATATGCACCAGAGTGCAATGCAAGTGGTGGACATATAAACCGACGAACACATGTTCGTCGTGTTATAAAATATCTTCAGGAATTTCATAAAAGAAATTTCTGAAGCCCAGTCAGTGTCGTCAATAATAAGTTCGTCACTCTTACTATTGACGTAGTCGGATATCACGTGTTCGTATCCAATACATGATTCCAACATCAGGTACGTGTAATTCCAACGATGTCTCACATCCGATTGGAATTTCTTCTTCTTAAGATTCGTAGACAAATAGAGAGTACCAAACTCTTGTTGTCTGCGAGGAGTGCGAATATACTTTAGTGCATTGCGTATATTATCCAACGCGGGGGAACACACCTTCATACCCGCTTGAACAATCAGGTTAATCACGTGACACATGCATCTGACATGAAAGATCTCTCCTAATGGTGCGTCTCTAATATTCCTAACAAACATATTGATCGCTACACCATTATTAGAAGCGTTATCGAATGTGACACTAAAAATTTTATTTTGAATTTTATATTCTCTAAAGATTTTCATCATACACTCAAAAATGGCCGGGCCATCATGAGGATGAAGAATCTCAGTGAATCCTAAAATTTATTTATTGATTGTCCAGTTAGAATCTACATAATGACTCGTGAGACATGCATAAGAAGAATCATCATGACTTGTCCATATGTCGGACGTCACGTACACCACTCCACTATATGCCATAAATTCCTTAATAATTTTTTGTTTTTCTAACTTATATATCTTTAGTATGTCATTCCAAGATGTGGACCTAGGAATCCTACGATAGGAAGGCATACATTATACTTATATATATATATATATGTATGTATATTAAATATATGTTCTTATATTTATATATAGTTATGTTTATGTATACTATTTTTATAGTTATAAATATAGTAAAATACACATATTGTTAAATACACTTATGTGTATGTATACTATTTATGTATATTGTTTATGTAAACTATTTATATATAGTTGTGTATATTGATGTATATATCAAGTCGGCATACATTATACTGTTTATGTATATTATTTATATATAGTTATGTATATTAATGTAGATAAATACATTTATATATAATATTGCTAAATACATTTATATATTGTAATATATATATATATGTGTGTGTGTGTGTGTGTGTGTATTAAATATACGTTGTTATATTTATATATAGTTATGTTTATGTATTCTGTTTTTATAGTTATAGATATAGTCAAATAGACTTATATAAGAAATTCGAATTATATCACACATGCATATTGATGTATAGTTATGTTTAAATACACTTATGTTTATGTATACTATTTAATTATACTGTTTATATATAGTTATGTATATTGATATAGATATTAAGTTGGCATACCTTATACTGTTTATGTATACTATTTATGTATACTATTTATGCATACTGTTTATATATAGTTATGTATATTAATGTAGATAAATACATTTAAATATAGTAATATGTTGATATACATATTGTTAAATACATTTATACATAGTTATATATCTATATATGTATATGTATATTAAATATACATTGTTATATTTATATATAGTTATGTTTATGCATACTATTTTTATAATTATAAGCATATTAAATACACTTATATAAGAAATTCGAATTATATAACACATGCATATTGATGTATAGTTATGTTTAAATACCCTTATATAAAATAAACTTATGTTTATGTATATAGTTTATGTATACCGTTTATATATAGTTATGTATATTGATGTATATATCAAGTCAGCATACCTTATACAGTTTATGTATATTATTTATATATAGTTATGTATATTAATATAGATAATTACATTTATATATAGTTATATGTTGATATACATATTATTAAATACATTTATATATATTTATATATATATCTATATTAAATATACGTTGTTATATTTATATATAATTATGTTTATGTATACTATTTTTATAGTTATATATATTGTAAAATACACATATAAGAAATTCAAATTTTATCACACATGCATATTGATATATTGTAATGTTTAAATACACTTTTTTTTAAGATTTGTTTATTAATTATAGCCATCTCTTTTGGCGGTGGAATACCCTTTTTACAAGCTACATCTACCCTTTCCCCTCTTACATCATTTCCCATTTTCAAAAAATAAAACTTTTAATTTACATGTAAATTTCCTAATTGAAACATAACAACTAGGTTTCCTTTCTAATTGGGCCTTCCTTTGCACCTTTTTCCAAGATCTTTATTCTCTTTTCTTTTTCCATTTAGCCTCACTCTACTTATTATATCATGTGCTATATTGCCTTATTCCTGCATTCACTTGTTTTGGCTGGATCTTTTCTATATAAACTCTAAATTCCTGCAACAACAAAGAAAAGAAAGCACCCCCAGAGTATAACTTATTCCCTCTGTTTACTTTTTTGTTTGATCCACTTGAATCTAACGTTTAGTCCTCTTTGCTGTTTTTCCCATTGTGCTGATTTGAGGCTTTATCTGCTCCTCGAATCCTCTGCCATTCATTTAATCCGAAGTCACCTTCTTGTTCCCCCCTTGGATTGGTTCTGATCTAATTAGTGTAGCATCTCTTCTCCTCGATTCCTAATCTAGACACTAACAGTTCCTAGTACCTATTGACGTAAATAAAATAACACATGACATTACTTCCTTTCCAAAAATAGACTTTTATAGACATCAATACAATACAAACTCAATTACTTATACTGACACAAACACTTGTTTAGACTCCCTGCTGGATCCTCTAGTTTTTCCTGTGCTGCAGAAAAACACAAAAATGCAAACCAAAACAAAGAACCAATTCCAAAATAGACCACTACTGTATCTTATCCTTATTTATATTTTCCTCTTAAATCGTTTTATATATCGTGCAGAGACAAAAATTCCTCCACACAACAAACTATACCCCCCCCCCCCCCCATTACAATTAAATTCATTATTAGATTTTACAATTTTTCACCTAGATATTCTTAAATTCTAGGCTTAAACAAGAGAAATATCCCTACCTTTTCACTCTTAGGTATGGGAAGGCAAGTTTATCTAGTATCGCCAATCTCTTTAGTTTTTCTGGCATAGTCCTTTCTACATACTCAATATCCCCTTTACTCATTCCTATTCTAGCGAGGCAGTCTGCTAGCATATTGGCCTCCCTATAAATATGTAAAATATTTGCATTTAATTCATTAACAATATTTTTTATTAATTCAATCTCCTCCTCATACTTCCATAATGATACTTTTTTCATTAACAAATTAACAAAAGTCAATGAATCTACCTATATTTGTAGGTTATTAATGCCTAGCTCTTTACAGATATACAACCCTTTTTTTAATACAATAATTTCTAAGTGAAGAGCTGAGGAAGCTTTACCTGAAAGAGTGAATGCTTTAATGATACTCCCTTGAGAATCTCTTATTTCCCCTCCTCCTCCTATTGCCCCTATATCCCTATTAAAAATACCATCCGTGTTAAGGGATATCTTTCCTTCTGGGGGCTTACCCCAACTTATGCTCTTTACCCTATGTGTCTTAGTCTTATTAATAGTGAGTGACCATGTATTTTTGAGTTTTCTAACCATATCTATATTCTCAACTTTCAAGGGTTTAATATTCGATATATTACTGATTTCCTTCCTAATATCTTTTAATATTTCAACTGATTCCATTCTGATTCCTTCAAATCTACGCTTGTTTCGAGCTTTCCATAGACTCCAAATGACAACGTGTGGGAGATTTTGAGTTAGCCAATTGCTAACAAGACTTCTTGAAGTGTAAGTTCCCCATTTTTTAATTTTTTCTATTAACACATCTTGTTTACTACATATATGATTCAATTTCTCCAGCTCTTTCCAGACTCTTGCTGTTATCCTTCCTTCCGAAAATAAATAGTCGATAGATTCTACTGCTTCCTTGCAATAGTCACATCTTGATGTCATTTTTATTCCTTTTCTTTGAATATTACTATCTACTGGTAAAGCTTTAACAAGTACTTTCCATGTAAGCGAACTCATTTTTTGCGGGATGTCCACTTTCCAAGCCCATTTGAATAAAGCTTGTGTTGGTTTCTTCTTTTTGATTAGTTCTTTTACCGATTTTAAAGTAAAATTCTCTTGCAGGTTCAGTGTCCATTTCCATCCACTTTTTTTCAATATCAAATGTGATTCTACTATTTCTTTTTGTTTTTCCATTGATTATTAAATATTTGAAGCCTTTTTTAGACTCTTAGTCTTATACCCTTCATATTTAGCTCTCATGAACTTTGCCCACAAACTCTCACATTCTTTTAACCTCCAACATCCTTTGCAGTCCCATGTTGTGGCCATGTCCTACAGTCTGATGATGCCCAAACCTGCCTCCTCTTTTGGGAAGAATATATCATCCCAGTTCTTCTAGTGAAGCTTAAACTTACCCTCTTTTTTCCCCCATAAAAATTTAACCATGTCCATTTCTAGTTTCTTAATAAATTTCATAGATGGATGAATAGCTGCTAAGATATGTACCAGCATGCTTTGGAGAACGTGGGAGATTAAAGTAATCCTACCCTCGAAACCCAGTAGCTCCTCCTTCCAACCTGCTATTTTCCTTCTTAATTTTTTTTGTAATGATGTTAAATAATTCTCTCTCAGTCTACCCTCATATATTGAGCAGCCTAGATACATTAAAACCCCTTTATTTTGGATAAAACGAGTAATTTTTATAATCTTTTTGGACACTTTTTCGGATGTTTTTGATGATAACAAAAACTAACTTTTCTTTTTATTTACAACTTGCCCCATTTCTTTCTCAAAAATTTGCAGATCAATAAGATTTCTCAGTGATCTAGAAGTCACGTTTGTGAAAATTATGAGGTCATCCGCATACACTAGACAACCTATTCTAAGAGTATTAATTAGCTGTCTAAACGGAATGATCTTGCCCGCTGCCATTCTTTTATTTAAATTATGAATTAATAATTCTAAATAAATATCGAATAATAAAAGAGACATGGGATCCCCTTGTCTTAAACTTCTTTTCGGTTTAAATTCCTCTCTTTTCTGACCATTTACAATGAATTTTACCCATACACTTGTGACACGTCTATATATTAAATCTATACATAATTCAGAGAAGCCAAACTTTCTCAATACAAAACAGAGTGTGTCCCATTCAATTCTATCAAATGCTTAAGACAAATCCAGTTTTACTACTAGATTATTCCCTCTTGTTTTAATAGCTATATCTTTCATCATTTCAGCTGCCAATTTTATATTTTCAATCATTAACCTATTTTTAACAAAACCCGTTAGCTCCTGCGATATTATTTCTGGAAACATAGTGATTAACCTGCTTTGTAGAATTTTTGCTAGAATCTTATATATAGCATTACATAAGCAAATAGGCATATAGTCTTCACATATTTGTGGTGATTCCTTCTTTGGAATTAGCACAATAAACGAATTAGCTCATGCCTTAGGTATATCTGTACCTACAAAAAAACTTGCAACTGTTGAAACAAGATCTTTTTTAAGAGTATTCCAACTTGTATGGAAAAAGAAATTATTCCAACTAATCCGGTCCTATTGCACTGTCCTTATCCAGGCAAAAGATAGTATTTTTAACTTCTTCATCCGGAATCATTTCCAACTTATTATTTTGTTTCTTTGTAACATATGTTTTAATTTCTTTCATTAATGAATCGTCTTCATGACTAACCGAGCCGCATAAATGCTTTTTAAAGAATTCATCAAAGATGATTCCTAATATTTTATCTTCTTCTACCCATATTCCATGATCATTTTTTATACCTTTAATTTTGTTCTTATGAGTTTTGATTTTACACATAGTATGAAAAAATTAAGTATTTATATCCACATCTTTAAGACATTTAATCTTCACTCGCTATTTCCAGTATATTTCTTCCATATGTAATTTAAGCCTCAATTTTCCTTTGACTTTACATAGTTTGTTTCAGATTTCTTCATTTGGGAATTTTCATATTCTAATTCCAGTTTCTCCACTGCTTCCTCCTCCTCCTTTATTTTTTGGTTTATATTTCCAAAAACATCTTTATTCCATAGGTTTAAGCATTTTTTTAATCTATATAGCTTACACGTTAGAACCTGCATAGGCTTTCCTGTAACTAGCTCTATCCAGGATTTTCTCACCACCTTTTCAAATTCTAGGTGCTTTACCCACATATTTTGAAATTTAAAATTGTCCATAGTATACTGACCCTTATAGATGGAAATGAGCAATGGAATATGGTTAGAGCAAGTTCTGTTTAAATGTCTGAGCCCTTTAACCCCCTGAGAGGCTACCCACTTCGCATTATACAGAACCCTATCTAACCTTGCCCAGATTGCCCCTCTTTTCTGCCAGTTATTACACCAGGTATAGCTTGAACCTATAAAATTCACTTCCATTAGATTTGTACTAGTGATAGTGTCATTAAATTGTGACATGGCTACTTTGTCTGGGATTTTACCTCCTTTCTTTTCTTTCACACTTTTAATTACATTAAAGTCCCCACCTATGATCCATGGGGTGTCTTTCTTCGCTATGTCACGCATTTCCTTCCATAATTCTAACCTTTCTTTTTTATTATTTTTAGCATACACTGCCAAAATTATAGCCTCTGCATTTATTTTAGATTTAAATTGAACTACTTGTTCTATGTCTTTAATTATTATAATATTCATGTAATTGTGCCACATGAATCAGAGATTACCATTTGAATTAACATATGTATTGTTAAACCCTAGTATTTTACTATATTTACTCAATTGGTCCTTCTGAATCATAGGTTCCGCTATAATTACCAAAGAGATTCTATGAATTTTTATTAAACGTTTTAGTCTATTTAATGAGGGGTTATTTGCCACCCCCCTAATATTCCAATAAACATATCTATCCATTTAAGTTAGATTTTGCTTGTGCTCTTGTTGTGCATTTAAATTCATTCGTTCTATTCAAATGCTTCTTCTTGTTCCTTGGCAACTTGTATATATTTGAGGTATCTTGCATTATTTGAATATATTTTTCTTGTTTTCCAAGGTGCGTAGCCATTCTTTTGATGGCTTCCATTGCTTGAGCTCTTGTAAGTTTTTCCCAATCCTCTTGTACATTTCTAAATCATCTTTTAAATTTTTTTCCAAAACATCCTCCTCTATTTCTTCTTCCCTTCCTATTTGTGGACAGCTGAACACTTCTGAATTTTCATCTGGAAAATCCATAACATCCTCATTTATCCATTCTAAATCCTCCTCCTTCTCCTTTAATACCCTTCTTAATTTATGCATCTTTCCCCCCTTCCTCCTTAGCTTAACTTTCTTGAAGCCTTCTTCTACCACTCCCTCTAAACTATCCTCTACTTCCCTCACTAAATTCCCATTGCTACCTCGTTCCTCCTCATAAATAACTAGTTCCCTGTTTCTGCCCCCTTTCTCCTCTATGCTCCCTTCTAAATCATTTCCTACAATTTTAGGTGATTCTCCCCTATCTCTCAACTGTATATGTTGATCCTTCCTAACCCATTTTTGCCACTACTTTCCTCTAACATTCTGATCCATCCCCTCAGCCCCCAGCCTACAATCTCCCATATCATGACCTATTCTTTTACATACTAGGCAGTATGGAGGCAAGTTCTCGGGCATTACAGATTGCCAATACCCCTTTCCTGCTCTCCCTCTCCACTACCTATCCATATTTTATTCAGTAGCTCTGAGAGTAAGTTACACTCTACACACACCCTTGCATTGTTAGGCCTTCTCATTGAGATTGTTGCCTCATCCCTCATCATAGGCTTACCCAAAGAAGAAGAAATGGCAAATAGAGCATGTTTATTGAACAGAAACAATGGTAGATTAGGTAATGAGAACCATACCAGGGCTAGAGGTGCTTCTTCGTGTGGGCTGAAGTATTTCGTCCACTTTAGAATGTTTAAATACACTTATATAAAATACACTTATGTTTATGTATATGATTTATATATAGTTTTGTATATTGATGTAGATATCAAGTCGGCATATCTGCTATGCACCATCAACATCCACACAATGAGAATGCATTATATCACAGATACTTGAAGTATGTATATGAATAAGTTTATATATGCAATCCAAGCATGCAATGGTGATTAAAGAAGAAGAATTTAAGAAAAAAAAATTAACAGAATCAATACACAAACTCTTGGATTAAGATAGTAGATGAAAAATTGGGTAGAAAATGTATCTGAAATCAATAACAAATTATTGCGTAATCTTCGAATAAGTTTTGATGCGTTGGTGATGAGATATAGATGGTGGACTATGGAGGATATGTGCTTCACTTATTAGAGTTGTTTCTAGATGCTCAACAAGTGATTATATATATTACCAAAATATTTATATTTTTATTTATAAAAACATTAAATAAACAATATATATATATATAATACAAAAATACTCATTTATTTTTTTTACCATCAAAATTTTTTCAAGAAAATTAATGTGTGTGTAGCAAGGTACACATGAAAAATAAACACCTTACAATTTTTTATTATAATATTAATTAAATAATAAATATATAAACAATTTAAAAAAATATATGTTTAGCCTTATAAAAAAATATCAAATAGCTCCAAAATTAACAATCTTCATATAATAAGAAATACATAAAAAGATGATTTGTCTTCTAGCCACTCTCTAAGAGTTATAAAATACTTTAATATTAAAAATATATAAAAATTTATATTTTATGGTTATAAATTTTTATGAATTCATATTAATTTTTATGAAGATAATATGAAATAATTCTAAAGGCATAAAATTTCATATTATTTGATATCATTAATAATTTTTAAAATTCAAAAAATTTTTAAAGTGAGAAGATAATTAAAAAAGGTTATATTTATTATTTTAATAAAGACTTAATGTTAAAAGCTAATAATAAAAATATTATTCAGTTGTTTAATTCTTATAAATTTTAGCAGGAACAAACAACTATGTATTAATTTATAAATATTAATTTATTTTCTTTTAACTTTATTAAAAAAATTTATATTTTTATTATATTTCAATATTTTCAAATTATGTATTAATTATTTTATTAAAAGTTTCTTATAATCATAAAATTTTTTTATACTTGTAATAATATTAATATTTACTAGTTTATTCGTCAATTCAAATATATTTGAATTTTTTTTTATTTTATCACACAATGAATTATTTTACATTTATATTAATTGAAATTTTAATATATGTTAATTTAATTTTAAAAATATCGAAAAAATTTATTATACTTTTTGAATTAATTATTTAATATTAATTAAATCCAAAATTTTAAGTTTCTTAAATAAAAAATTTTAGTAACATTTTTTGTATAATTTTTTTAAAAATTAATACTTCATAAAAATAGTTATTTTAGTCCTTATTAATATAATTTTTTTGTATTTTTATATTTTAAAATTATTTATTTATTATATCCCTTTTTTAAAATTTTACGAAAAGAATATATCTTTCATGTATCGCTCATCTATAGACCATTAACATATATTTACTAAACAAAAATAAATAAAATATTAAAACTAATAATAAATTAAAAAAATGAAATAATTAAATATTGGCTAGAAAAATTTTGTTGCTAAATCCGTTCATATGTTCGAGATTTAATTAGCTAGGGAAGTTCTGTCACTAAATCCATCGCTTTATTCTAGATTTAATTTGCTAGAGAAGTTCCATCGCTAAATCTGTCGATATATTCTGGATTTAATGAATTAGGGAAGTTTCATTACTAAAATCTGTTACTATATTCAGGATGTAATTGGCTAGAGAAGTTTTATCTCTAAAAACCATCGCTATATTCAGTATGTAATTAGCTAGGGAAATTCCATCACTAAATTCGTCACTATATTTCGAGATATAATTAGCTAGAAAAATTTCATTGCTAAAATCCATTACTATGTTCCAGATGTTATTAAGTAGGGAATTCTGTAGTTGTAATATGTCGCTATGATATGAATGTATTTAGCTAGAGAAATTCCATCGCTTAATCCGTCACAAAATTATGTATTTTATTATCTAGAAAAATTGCTTCACTAAATACGTCGCTAAATCCATTGTATATTCATGATTTTATTAGCTATGGAAATTCCGTTGCTAATCCATTACTAAATTCCCAGCTTTTCTTGAGCGGAATTTACGAAAATATTCCGTCGCTAATCCATTGCTAAATTCCTTGATTTTCTTGTGTGGAATTTATGTAAATATTCTATCGCTAATACGTCGCTAATCTGTTGCAATTTTTTATTTCAATAAAAAATCATAAATCCCTTGCTATTCCCTAGCTAATCCATCATAATTTAGCTAGGGATTGATCCCTAGCTAAAATTCCCTAGCTAAATAAGTATGTTCTTGTAGTAAAATAGATAGATAGATAGACATAAAGACATATAGAAAAATAGACATATAGACATATAGATATTTAGATGGATAAACTGATATATAAATAGATATACAGATAGATAATTAGACAAAGTGACATATAGATTGATATATAGATAGATAGATTAACAAATAGATAGATATAGATATATAGATAGATAGATAGGCATGTAGATAGATAGATAGATAGGCATGTAGATAGATAGATAGATTGATTGATTGATTGATCGATAAATTGATAGATATTTAGAAGAAATATAGATAGATATATAGGCCAATAGATATATAAATTGATAGATAGATAGATAGGCAAGTAGATAGATAGATAAATTGATAGATAGATAGATAGAATGATAGACTAATTGATAGATATTTAAATAGACAAATAAAGAGAAAGAAAGAGAGATTGATAGAATGAAAATTCAATAGATAGATAGACAGATAGACAGATAGATAGACATATAAATAGATAGACAGAAAGACAGATAAACAAATAGATAGATAGATAAATAGACAGATAGATAGATAGAAATGTAGATAGATAGATAAACAGATATATAGATAGACTGTTATATAGATAGACAAATAGATAGATATACAGATAATTATGTAGATAGGTAGAGAAGTAGACTGATAGATAGATAAATAGTAAAACAAATTGATGTATTGATAGATAGATAGAAAGAAAAATAGGCAGTTAGTCATTTTTTAAAATAGACAAATATATAGATAGACATATAGACAGATGGACTGAAAAACATATAGACATATAGACAAATAGGCAAATAGACAAATAGACAATATGGAAATAAAAATATATATAGATAGATCAATACACCAATTGATAGATATATAAATAAACATTTAAATAGATTGATAAAGAGATATATAGACAAATAGATAGTCAAATAGCTAGATATATTAATAGATAGACATATAGATAGTTAGATAGATATACAAATTAACAGATAGACAAATAAACAGATATACATATTGAGAATTACACAGATATACATATAGATAGACTGATAGATAAATATATAGATAGAAAGGTAGCTAGATAGATAGATAGATATAGATATAAATTATATGATAGATAGATAGATATATAGATAAACATATAGACAGAAAGAGAAATATATAAATAGATAAATAGGCAGATAGACAAATAGATTGATAGATAGATAAACAGATAGATAAATAGATAGATAGATAGATAGAGTGTTTGATTGATAGACAGATAAATAGATAGAATGATAGACAGATAAATAGAAAGACAGATAGAGAGACTTATAGATAGATAGACATATATATAAATAGACAAATAGAAAGATAGATAGATATCCATATAAACAAATAGACAATTAGAAAGATAGACTGATAGATAGATAGAAATAAAGAAAGAAAGATAATAAAATTGACAAACAAATAGATATATCGATAGACAGACAGATAGATAGATAAATAAAGATACAGACAGATAGATAGATAGCTTGACAAATAGACAAAAAGACATAAGGACATAAAGACATATAGGCATATATTCTAATAGACATGTAGAGTGATAAAAAATAGACTGAATGATTGATAATAAATAAATTTGTATACAGACAGACATACATATAGATAGATAGAAAAATAAATAAATCAATAAACAGATAGATAGACAGACATACAAATAGACACAATGATAAATAGAAAAATAAAAAGATAGATAAATATACATATAAACAAATATAGGATTAGAAAGATAGACAGATAGATATGTAGGAATAAGAAAGATAGCTAGATAAATAATAAACAGATAGAAATATCTATAGACAGATAAATAGATATATAGATAAATATATATATAGATAGATAGATATACATCTAGACAAATAGACATAAAGATATAGAGACAGAGATATATAGACATATATACTGATAGATAGATAGATAGAGTGATAAAAAATAGACAAAATGATGGATAAACAAATAAACTGATAGATAGATAGACAAAAATGATAGATAGATAAATATATAGACAGATATATAAATAAATAAATTGATAGATAGACAAATAGATAGACATATAAAAAATAGACAAATAGAAATATAGATAGATATACATACAAAACAGTTAGACAATTAGAAAGGTATACTGATAGATAGATAGATAGATATAAATAAAGATAGATAAATAGATAGATAAACAGATTGACAGATAGTTAGATAGATAGATAGACAAAAAGATAGATAGATAGATAGAGAGATAAACAAAAAGATAGATAGACATATAGACAGATAGACATATAGATAGAAATATAGACAGACAGATAAATAGATAAATAGATTGATAGATTGACAGAAAGAGAAATACACAAATAGATAGATAAATATAATATAGATAGATAGACAGATAGACAAATAGATAGATAGATAGATATACAACTAGATAGATAGACATAAAGACTTATAGACATATATACTTATAGACAGATAGAGTCATAGAAAATTACACTAAATGACTGATAAACAAATAAACTAATAGACATATAGACAGAAAGATAGATAGATAGAAAGAAAGATAAATAGATAGATAAATAGATATATAGATAGATATATACATAGATTAATAGATTGGCAAGTAAATAAATAGATTAATAAATAGATAAACATATAGAATGATAGAATGATAGATAGATAAACATATAGACAGATAGGCAGATAGAAAGATAACAGATAAATAGACAAATAGATGTAAAGATAGATAAATAGATAGATAGACAGATAGATAAATATGTAAATAATATGTTTGATATTTAGATAGATAGATAGTTTGACAATAGGTAGATAGACAAATTGACATACAGAAATATAGACAAATTTTTAGAAAGATTGACATAGAAATAGGAAGATAGATAGACATGCTGATAGATAGAGAGATATATAGATACATAGATAGATATATTATTGATAAATTAGTAGGTAGGTAGGTAGGTATATAGATAGATAGGAGGATAGATAAGTAGATAGTAAGATAGATATATAGATAGATAGATTGGTTGATTGATAAATAGATAGATACATATATAAATAGATAATTAGATAGATAGATAGAAAGATACAAAGATCTATAATTAGATTGGTTGATTATTTGTTTAAAATATAAATATATAGAAAGTTAGATTGATAGACAGATATAACAAATAAACAAAAATACATATAGACAGATAGATATATAGACAAAAAGATATATATATATATATATAAAATATATATTTATTTATTTATTTATAGTTAGGTAGATAAATAGACAGATAGGCACATAAACAGATAGACAGATTGTCAGATAGACAAATAGATAGATATACAAATATACTTATTGATAGATGGACATATAGATAGAAATATAGATGGATAGAAAGATAGATAGAAAAATAGAGATAAAGATACACAAATAAACAGATAGACAAATTGATAGATAGATAGATAGACATATAGATTGATTTAAAAATTGATAGATAAATAGATATACATACATATAAAAAGATAAATAGATTGATTGATTGATTTATTGATACATAAATTGATATATATATATATAGGAAAATAGAAAGAAAGAAAGAAAGATAGATAGACATATAAACATATAGAAAGATAGATAGATAACTAGATAGATAGATATAAAGATAGAAAGATAGATATATAGACATATTGATAGAT
>JAREIK010000986.1:137115-152115 GCA_029783825.1 Sapria himalayana | reverse complement strand
TTATTTTATGTTAAAATAATAGTTTTATGATTATAAAAAACTTTTAAAAAAATAATTACAAAAAAATTTTGAAAATTTTGTATTATAAAAAAAATTTAATATTTTTTTATTAAATTTAAACGAAAATAAATTAATATTTAAATATAAATACATATATGTTTGCCCCTACTGAAATTTATAAGAATTAAATAATTGAGTAAAATTTTTACTATTGGCTTTTAATATTTCGTCTTTATCAAAATAATTAATATAACTTTTTTTAATGATCTTGCTTTAAATAATTTTTAGAATTTTATAAATTATAAATTTTATCAAATAATATGAAATTTTATGCCTATAAAAATATTTCTTATTATCTTCATAACAATTAATATGAATTCTTAAAAATTTATAACCAAAAAATATATATATTTATATATTTTTTAACATAAAGAGTATATATAATTCGTAGGAGATTTGCTTGAAGACCAATCATCTTTTCATGTGTTCCTTGCTATATTAAGTTTACAAATTTTGAAGCCATTTAATTTATTTTTCTAGTTAGAAGGCCAAATATCTATTTTTAGAAATTATTTATATATTTATTATTTAATCAATTTAATAATTAAAAATTATAAGGTGTTTGTTTTTTATGTGTGCCTTGCTACACACACATTAAATTATTGAAAATAATTTATTAAGTAAAAAAAAGGCGAGTCTATATGTTATATATATATTTATTGTTTTTTATTGTTTTGCTAATTAAAAATTAAAACATTTACGAAATTTTAAAACTTAAAAAACCATATCTAGTTGTCCAGAGAAAACTCTAAGTTTCTAACTAGTGCCATCTGCCTCTCTTTCTCAACATGGATAAATCAAAACAAGACCTAATAGTGGAGTAAGAGTATTTACTTCAGCCGTGACTTTCTTATCGATTTGAGGTGTGCCTTCTACCCTTTCTCTTCATTGCTTATCATAATGCAGTAGTGTTTGTTTTGATTCTAATATTTTTTTTCCAATTTCATATTTTTCCTAGCTCATGTATATTCTCCAATAAACCTGGCTTTCTAGTTCTCAACACGGATGTGTTCATTTCTTTCCATCTATTTTGCCACACAAACAGGCTTGTGGTAGTGTGTATTTTTCCACGGATGTGTTAGTCACAAAAGAGGGTTAGTGTATGTGGTGAGCAGTGTGTATATAGCAACATATTTAATAATTACCTAATAAATTTTGTGAATAAGATGATCCCACAATTAATAACACATTAATATATATATATATATATATATATATATATATATGTGTGTGTGTGTGTGTGTGTGTGTGTGTATTTTACTATATGTATAACTATAAAAATAGTATACATAGCTATATATAAATATAACAACATATATTTAATATATATATATATATATATACATAATATAAAACTATATATAAATGAATTTAACAATATGTATATCAAAATATAACTATATATAAATGTATATATCTACAATAATACCAAAACATAACGATATGTCTAAATATATATAATTACATGAAAAAATATATTTAATTACAGCTATAACATGTATAACTACATTTATAACTATATGTATTACTATGTATGCAATTACACCTGTAACTATAATTATAATTAAAACTTATAACAACATATGTATAACTATATGTTTAACTATATATGTATAACTATTTATATATATTTGTATAACTATATAAAACTCTTTATAACTATATTTAATTTTATTTGTAACTATGTAAACTATTTTTATAACTATATTTAACTATATAAAACTATTTTTTAACTATAAAATAATTTATAACTATATGTATAATTTTATATAACTATATTTCTAACAAAATATACTTTATATATAATAATATATAACTATATATAATTATAATTTACTATATGTATAACTATAAAAACATTATATATAACTATATCTTTTACTACATACATATTTATACTTAAATATAATTAACAATATATAATAATTATATATAAATCTATTTCTACATACATATGTATAATTATATATAATTATATATAAATCTATTAATACTTTAATATACAATACGTATAAGAACATATAACTATAAATAATTGTCTTTTACTATATGTATAACTATAAAAACTTTATACATAACTATATTTTAATATATAATTAAAAATATATATTTAATATACATTTTTATATATTAGTATATAAAAATTTATTTAACTATATCTATACCTATGCATAACTATATGTATAAATAAATAAAATTATATGAAAAAATATATATTCTTACATGTTTAAATATAAGCAGAACTAGATGTGTAACTATATGTATAATCACATGTAACTATATTTATAATTACATGTATAACAACATACAACATTATGTTTAACTATATGTGTATAACTATTTATAAATATTTGTATAACTATATAAAACTCTATATAATTAAATATAACTATATTAGGCATAATTTGTTATCCTGCCACTTTTTTAGTAGCTCATAAAGATTGAACTTGCAACCTCCAAGGAGGCGCACATCTATCTCAATAATCAGTGTATCGAGCTATTAGTTTTTGATGTGTAAGTACACACACACACACACACACATCCACCCACATTTAATTGATGTTTATTATATATATATATATATATATATATATATATATATTTGTGTGTATATATTATATATTTTATTGAACACTTGTGGAATAATGTTAAAAAATATCGATTAATATCCAATCTCATTTAAATTAATTGAAAATAAACTGAGACATAAATATTAACAAACATATCAAGCATCATTGAACTTCATTAAATTTTTATTTAAACCATTTATTCTTATTAAAAAATTTGTTACATTTTAAAATAACTTGCAATAAATATAATTAAATATAAATCATCAATATATATAAAAGACATTTGTATATTTTTAAAATGCATCAAAAGACATAGATTTTGTTATTTTAATTGAATTTTGAGTATTATCAAACATTATTACTCATAAATGAGAGTTGTTAAAATATTTTTATATGCTTAATTAAATATTATTGAAAAGTATTTGAATACAACAACAATATTATTTTATCATTTTTATTTTATATTCTTCAATTAAAATTAAATAATATTGAACATTTTTAATTCAATCATCCACAAGATCATTGCAACTGCTAAGGGTGAGTTTTGATTCTACTATTTGTTATTTCGAAATTCTTCTTCTACCCTAAATATCACCAAAAAATGAATTTTCCATTGAATTTATATAGTAGATATTTTTGTTTGTATAATATCATGTAAAGTTAAGTTATTATCACACTTATATAAATGGTCAAAGATCCTCCTCATGAACACAGTATTAATCTAGATGTTCATGGTAAATCATTACAAGTACCAAAATCATTAATCACCTGTATATAAGTGATGGATATATCTAAAATTTTTGCTAAATTAATATGTTCTCATCCTTCATATTGATTAGGTATTAATTTTAGGTGTATGTAAGTTTTCTTAAACAAACTATCTTTTGATTGCAGTTTTCCACAAATAATATTAATGTTAATGTATGTTATTCTTTGTATCTCTATTAGTCTATATTTGTAAGGCTAGGAATCTATAATTGTGGCTTGCTTCACATCTATGTATTCTAGTTGAATACTTTGTATGATATGTTTTCTAGTCCACATATGTTTTTGTTCATGTATTAATTCTTCATAAATTCATTTTCCAAGAGTTCTTGGAATTGGATCTTCATTCCATTTATTTTTTCTTTCTTTTTTATTTTAATATTCAAAGTCATGATATTTATGATATCTATTAATTCCTTCAAACTTTTAATTCCTTTCTTTTTTGCTCTCCTTTCTTATACATTCACATAGTTTGCTCATTTCATCTAGTAATAGCATGATATCTATTAATCTTTAACGTGCTAAAAAATGCTCTATTTCTTCATGTAGATTCTACAAATGCATTGCCTCGATATTCATGATATTTTATATTTGCATATTCATCTATAAGTGATTTTATTTAATTATTAGTATATTTTGTAGTCATTGAATGTTTAATTCAGAATAATGATTGAGCATTCTTCTTTACAAATATAATAGGGCAAATGAGTTCAGATCGTCAGTGCATGTACAAAAGGTTTATGAAAGGAATTTTGAATCAAGATTTTTTGAGTGGGCTAGAAACTTTCATTAACTTAGCATGTAGTCAATCGAGATGGATGGATGGAAAAAAAATTAAGTGTCCATGTAATAACTGCAAGTGCAGAATATGCTTTTTCATGATGTAAACACTATAAGATACTATGTGGCTAAATATGGCTTTGTCCCAAATTATTTTGTTTGGATTTATTATGGAGAAAGTAAAATGGCTCTGAACATTGACTGAAATGAGGGTACTCAATCATATGTGTGTGGTAAAGAAGCATCAAACACATGCCATAGAATGGCATGGAAGCTGCTAGAGCTGAATTCAATATGGATTATATTGATGAACCACCTATTCCTGAAGCTCAAAAATTTTATGATATTCTTAAAGTTATAGATAATGAGTTGTGGCCTAGTTGTAAAACAAATTCACAATTGCTACTTGTGGCTCGACTCATGAGCATGAAGTCAGAAAATCATATGTCTGAGAAATTATTTGACCAGGTGACAGAAATGATGAAGGAGATTGTTACGGATAATAATTTAGTCACTAACAACTTTTACAACACTAAAAAGTTACTATGAGGTATGAGTCTACTAGTAGAAAAAATTGATTGTTGTTTTAATGGATCTCTCTTATATTGTGGTGGTAATAGTGATTTAATTAGCTATAATTTTTGTGTAATCAGTTTAAGAAGGTACCCTATGTTGCATATATACGACAAAAGATAAAGTTGCATTTCATAAGATGTATTACTTCCCTTTAATTCCTCGATTGTAGAGAATATATGCATCAAATGCTATAACACATGATATGAGGTGGCATTCTAAGCATGAGGTTGAATAACTGGTGATGCATCATCCATCAGATTCACTTGCTTGGAACCATTTTAATCATACACATCAAGATTTTGCAGCTAAAAGTTGAAATGTGAGATTAAGTCTTTGTACTGATGGATTTTAGTCATTTGTCCAATCTGGATAATAGAATTCAACGTGACCAGTGATAGTGACACCTTATAATTTTCCTCCATCATTGTGTATGAAGGAGCAATATATGTTTTTGTAAATATTAGTTCCAAGGCTAAATAATGTGAAAGACATGCTAGATAAACTTACAGCCGATTATAGTAGAGATAAATCATTTGTGGTATGTTGGCATGAATATATATGATATCTCAAAAAAGCAAAATTTCATTATGTGTGTGGCCCTTATGTGGACGGTAAGTGATTTTCCTACATATTCAATATTGTCTGGTTGGAGTAGTGTAGGATGATTAGCATGCCCATATTGCATGGATAAGTCCGATGCATTTCCCCTCAAATTTAGTCGTAAACAATCATGGTTTGATAACTATCATATGTTTCTACCTACGAATCATCCATTCCATAGAAATAGAACTGCATTTCAAAATAATATAATAGTGATGATAGCTGCACTAGTTGTTCATTCAAAAGATGATATTATGAAAGAGATTTAGAGTTTGGGTCTGAAGAAAGTAATTGAAAAAGATGCTATTGAAACTAATGGTCTAATATAAAAAATATTTGGCTAGAGGAAACACAGTATTTTTTGGGACTTGCCCTATTGGAAGTCCAATTTAATTCATCAAAACATGAATGTAATTCATATTGAAAAAAGATGTGTTTGAAAATGTTTTCAACATTGTCCTTAATGTAGAAGGAAAAACAAATCACACTTTAAAATCAAGACAATGGTTGAATGATTACTATCAATGTCTTGAATTGAAACTAAATAAAGCAATAGAAAAATATTCTAAAGCTTGTTACCCACATGATAAGAAGGCAAGATAGACATTGTGTGAATTAGTTAAAATTTTGAAATTCTTTGATGGATATGTATCAGATATGGGTAAATGTGTGGATATGAAAAATCTTAAGTTATTTGGAATGAAAAGTCATGACTGTTATGTATTTATGTAAAGAATAATACCAATTGTATTTCGTGAATTTTTTCTCCTAAGGGTTTGGAAGTTCCTTATCGAACTTAGTTTGTTCTTCAAATTGCTAACTGCAACCACAATCAAAAAAGGTGACATGGTGTGACTAGAGAATAACTTACCTCTTATTATTTGTAAGCTTGAATGGATATTCTCACCGAGCATTTTTAAATAAATGGAGCATTTTCTGGTTCAATTGGCATATGTAGCAAGGATAGCCAGGCTAGTGCAATACAGGTGGATGTATCCTTTTATGAGGTAAATAAATATAAGTAGTAGTGTTTTATTATTTCAAGCATAAATTAATATTGTAATTTGATATAATTGAAACCTAATATTATATTTGTAGGTATCTTCATAAGTTGAAATTGAATATTAGTACAAGGCAAGAGTTGAAGGTTCAATTTGTAATGCATATTTAGTAGAAGAAGCATCATCTTTTTATTCTTTTTATTTTGAGGGTCATGTCAAACCAAAAAATAAAAATGTGCCTCAGATTGATGAAGGTCATGTGCTTGTAGAAGATGATTCTATGGATAAGCTATCTATCTTTAAGCACCCTGGAAAAGCATTTGGAAGAGAAAAGAAAAGATGTATGATAGATGAAGAGTACAAAGCAACCCAGATCTATGTTTTACTTAATTGTGAAGAGGATCTACCATATATTGAGTATGTATACCCAAAATTGCTGTAGGTTTAATCATAATTTAATTTTGTCCTTAAAAGGAATAATTAAAAATTGATATACTTTGTTCTCCCTCTATTTATATTTTTGCAGTGTTTATGTTGAGTAGTTAAAACAGACATCCGACAATTTCTAACCATGAGGTCAATTATATGCTAGAAACAGAATTTGTGAATTGGTTCAAAAACTATGTGAGAATTATTAAGATTTAATTTTTTGAATTATTTGATTTATTAGTATCTTTTAGTTATTAACATCATTTATTTAATTTATGCGACATGAAAATGATTTTTCAAATGGAGATACCAATATATTCATTCAGAATCTAAGTAAAGGTCTGAATGTGACAACTTATCCTAGGTATTTTGTCAATGGATATAAATTTCACACAATTAGGTACGGTTCTTCTAAAACAACAATGAATTTTGCTGTCTGCATTAAAGGCACAAGTTATAGTGTAGATGAGATTGCTTATTATGGTCAACTCGTAGAAGTTATTGGGTTGGAGTATCCTGAACTGAAAAATAATAGGATTGTATTATTAAAGTGAAATTGGTTTGATCCTACACCAAATGTGGGTATAAAGATTTATTTGGATTATAAGCTAGTAGATGTTAACCATATACATAGATATAATCGATATGAGCCATTTATAATGGTAGTTCAAGCCACTCAAGTATATTATTGTACATATATGAGTTTATCTCATGATAAGAGTAACTGTGGGTGATTTTCAAAATTAAAGCTTGATCAAATTATAAAGTACCAACATCTCAACAAAGAAGGGCAAACCTAGCTATTCCATCTGCATTTCAAAAAATGACATAAATAATATTGAGCCTGTGCATGTAGATGAAGAACCAAAAAAGTTATATGACTAAGATGGTAGCCTAATAGAAATTAAAGATGATCATTTTTTATCTAAAGATAAGTTGGAACTTTCATCAGAATTAGACAAAATGTTGGAAGATCCATTGGAGGATAATAGTGATGCCGATAATTAAATTGTTATTATATTATTATAATATTATATTATCAAAGACTTTCTATATTTTGTTGAAATCCATTGGTCTGTATTATTCTAAAATTCATGGGTGTTCATCATATATCTATTATTTGTTATATGTTTTTATTTTTTGTACAATAGATGGCACCTAAATGACGTTGGCTTGGTGGAGGTGGATGTGAACATAGAAATGAATGAAATTCATCTAGTATTATACATTTGTTGCAATGTTAGTACCATCTCATACCACCATATCCAAACTTCAACATCACAATCACCATCTCATACCACCATATCCAAACTTCAACATCACAATCACCATCTCAATCTTTATCACCATCATGAACATCATTATCATCACCTTTATAACATATAAGTCCATCCACAGTGTACGCGTTCACAAGGCACTTGCCACACTAGCACCTGATTTACGCGGCATAAATGTGAATAGTGGTGTCGAGCTATGTAGATGGTGGTGAACCTTTAACCTGTGATGCTGACAACAGTCAATATACATTACTATTTGGTAGTGACAGTGATAGTTCAAACTTATTATTGATGTGGAAATTGACATTGCTTTGCTATTGCATAAAGAGTTTGGGCATGGTGTGACCATTCAATGTGTGATGATGTGATTTCTATAATCTAGAACCAAATGGTGGTCAATGTTAGTAGTGACCACATCAGTTGGCACATAATAGTGTTGGTATTTTGGTACGACACTAGAATTGCTTTGGTACATTTAGTCTTTATTTGTTTAAAATTGCATGAAACTTTCATTTTAAAAAGTTTGGGATAAAATATCATGAATTGTGTGTTTTATCTTTTTTTCATTATTAGTCTTCAACTTCAGAGAAGTGAATCGGAATGCTATTTGGTTGGTTATCAGTGCCACGGTTCAAAAACATGGTTACTCCTAATGACCTGACTTGATCCAGAAGCTATTTTGCGCAAGATTTCCACCTCACATTGATCTTTGTCTCCGTGATGTCATTTCCTTTCCACTCAGCATGTCTTCCACTTTCTGTTGGCTTATTGTACGTGTTGTTTCGTTGCAACGGCCTTTTTCAGCTAGAAGATTAGAATAATCGTCTACCTCATAGGGATGACACGATCTTCTTAATCATTTTATTAATTTTATTTGATTTCAATTTAACGTGCTATAATACTGTTAATTGAAATATTATGAACTTCTTTTCTAAACGGATTATGCAATTTTTGCAGAGCACTAGAAGTTTAGTGAATCACATGCATTGCTTTGGTGATGTAGTTGGCCACCTTCAAGATTCTAGTATAGCATGCTAGGCTCTGATAATTTTATTTAAAAGATGAAGGCTGTATGCATGCATATTTCAAATTATAATGAAACTTTGATATTTTTTTTGAAGTAATGATGGGTGGACTTGTTTTTGTTAATGGTACAATGAATATGAATTTTGAGATATGTTTGAAATCAATTTTTAGAGTTTGAGAGATGTTGTTAATCTTATTATTTAAAGGGGAATAGATATGCAAGGTTTGTGAGAAATTTAGCAAGGTTCTTCACTGCTAAACTTGTGATCCTTATCATATGTAGTGTTTTATGCAGCTACAAATGGGAACATATACATAAATTCTTATCTTAGATACTATTCAATCTATGTTAGCGTCATGGTAATAATAGTTTGTTCTGCATGTGAAATGGTAGTAGATGATACATGGGGTTTTGTCATAGTTGCTCTATTGGTGGAACCATAGGGGTAGATTTTTTTCTCATGAGATTACTCGAGCTGCATGCAAGTTGGCCCAAACCCCCACAATCATTGAAAAAAATAGGCTAATATTATCTTTAGGCTTATGTGGTATTCAAAATCATGTTGGAATATCAAAATACATATTTAGAAGTTTTATTTCTAATGACATTAGTTAGAGATGATTTGAAATATTTTAAGTTAAAGGCATCACAATTGGCTTAATTCTTTACACACTTTTCTTATGCATGTAACATTTTTTAAAAAATTCTCAAATTTTTTGGCATTGAATTGTTTGTTGCATGTTTTTTCATGACAAAGTATTTCTTGTTTTTGTTTTTCCTTGTATTAGCTTCTATATATATAAGTATATATATGTTTGTATAAATAAATAAATAAATAAATAAATAAATATATATATATATATATATATATATATATATATATGTATGTATGTATGTATGTATGTATATAGATATCTATATATATAGATATTCTCGTGATGTTTAAGTTTGAATTAATGTGTATGCAAGAAAAAAAAGAAGTAAATGATGAGATGAAAGAAATGAAGAATATAATGTAATAATAGATGAACTATATGGAGACACAGTTAGAAATCTTGATGAGAGAAATAGCACACCGAGTTCCAGTAGACAACACACGTAGGTGAGCCATGCACAAATGCACAAGCTGATGACGAAGATGATGATTTAGTTTTAAATGATTATATACATATGTTATGTTTTTGTTTTAACCATGTAACATTTGTATCATAATTATTTCTGAATTTTTTTTTGGTTTTTGTTAATTATAAAAAATGGTTTATAGTGTATGTTTTTATTTAATTTTATATAAAATAATAAAAATATGTAATCAAATTTTTTGTATAAAATTAAAATTGTGAAAATTGATTTTGAATGAAAATAGCTATGGATTTTTCCCTCGCTAATTTAGCTAAGGATGTTTTTGTGCTTATTTATTCGAAAATTATTAATTATTATTCTTAATTACAATTAAAATTAGTAAGGGATAAAAATATACTTAGCTAGTGAATTTTCTATCGTTAAAAAATTTGTTAGTGAATTTTTCCCATGCTCATTTTTTGTGACAACCATATTAGCTTGGTAAAATTCCCAGTGTTAATGTGTTATTATTCTATTTTTGCAAAAGAAAAATTCTATATAGCTAGGGATTTCTCCATAGCTATTTGGTTATTTTCATATAGTGTAGAAAGATATAAAGATAAATAAATAAGCAAAAAGACAAAAAAATAGATAGATAGACAAATTGGCAGATAGTCAGATAGGACAAATTTATAGATAGAAAGAGACAAATTGAGAGAGAGAGAGATAGATAGATATATAGGTAAACATGTAGATTGACATGTATATATATATGTAAGAAGATAGAAAGATAGATAACTATAAAGATATATAGATAGATAGATATATAGGTATATAGGTTGATAGAAAGATACATATAATAATTGATTAATTGATTGAAAGATAAATAAATAAATAATTTGGTAGATAGATAAATAGATGAATAAATAGAAAGATAGATAGTTAGATTACTTGATTAATAGATTGATAGACAGATAGATAAAAAGACAAATAAATAGTTAGAAAGATATATAGATATTACAACTAGACAGATATACAAATAAATAGATATATAGATAGACAAATAGATAGATAGAAATATAGATAAATAGACATATAGACAAATAGATAGATAGTGAGATAAAGATATATACATATAGACAAATAGATAGATAGTGAGATAAAGATATATACATATAGACAAATAGACATATTGATAGATGTATATATAGATAGATAAAAAGATAGAATGATAGATAGATAGATAAATGTATAGACAAATAGATAGATATATAGATAGATAGATTAACAAATAGATTGATAGATAAATAGATAGACATATATAGTTAGAAAGAAAGAAATAAATATAGATAGATATGTTGATAGAAAGAAAGATTAATAGATATGCAGATAGAAAGATAGATAAATAAATAGATAAAAAATAGATAGATAGGTAAGTAGATAGATAGATAAATATATAGATAGATAAATAGATATAAAATTAGATAGAAAAATAGATAGATAGAATGATAGAATGATAGAATGATAGACAAATAAATAGATAAATAAATAGATAGATAGCCAGATAAAAGATAGTCAAATAGAGAGATAGACATATAGAAAGATAAACAAATAGACAGATATAAAGATAGATAGTTAGATAGATAAATAGATAGATAGAAAAATAAATAGATAGATAAACAGATGGATACATAGATAGATAGAATAACATATATTAAAATAGACAGATTGAAAGATAGAAAGATTGACAAATTGATAGATAGATATTTAAATAAATAGATTAATAGACAAATAGATTGATAGACAAATAGATAGATAGACACACACTCACATATATATATATATATATATAGACAGATAGTTAAATTAACTGATAGAAAGAATATAGAATGATAGATAGATAGAAAGATACTTAGATAAACAGACAGATAGATAGAGAGATAGATAAATAGACATATATATAGATAGACAGATAGAAAGATATATATATAAATATACAAATAGACAGATAGATAAATAGATAGACATATAGATAGATAGACTAATAAACTAATAGATAGATGGATATATAGATAGATAGAAAGATCAACATATAGAAAGATGGATAGGTAGATAGATAGACAGATAGAGAGATATAAACATAGATTGAAAGATATAAAAATAGAAAGATGGACTAATATATAGAAAGACAGACATATAGACAGATATATAAATAGATAGATAGATAAACATATAGACAGATAGATAAATACACAGATAGATAGATGGAAAGATAGACAAATAGACAAATAGATAGATAGATAGACATATAGATAGATAGATTGATTGATTGATTGATAGACACATAGACATATAGATAAATAGATAGATATATAGACAAATAGATAGATAAATAGATAGACTGATAGATAGATAGATAGAGAGATATACTGATAGATAGATAGATAGATAGACAAATATACATATAAAAAGAAAGACAGATAAATAAATAGACATATTAAAAGATAGACAGATATATATATATAAACAGATTAATAGATAGATAGATAGATAGATAAACAGATATACTGATTGACAAGTAGATAGATAGATTGACAAGTAGATATTTAAAAAGATAAACAGATAGACAAGTAGATAAATAGATTGGCAAATACATAGATATTTAAAAAGATAGAAATAATGGCAAGTTGATAAATTGATAAACAAATAGATAGATAGATAGAATGATAAAATGATTGATAGATAGATAAATAAACATATACATAGATAAACAAATAAAAAGGTAGATGGATAGATAGATAAAATATAGATAAATAGATAGATAGACAGATATATACCATAATAGATATATAGATATTCATATAGATAAATATATAGATAGATTGACAGATATAAATATAAACAATATGGGAGGTAGCTAGATAGATAAATAAGTATACATATCTATAGATAGATAGATACATAGATAGATAGAATGGAATGTAGATAGATAGGTAGGTAGGTTGGTAGTCAGTAGAGAGATAGATAGGAATATAGGTAGATAAAGAATAGATAGTTTGATAAATATATTGATAGACTAAATTTATTGATTAATTGATTGATTGAAAAATATATAATTAGATAGATAAATAGACGGATATATAGATAGACTGATAGATAGTTAGATTGGTTGTTTGATTGATAGGTAGATTGATAGATTGATAATTAGATAGACAAATAGACAGATAGAGAGATAAAGAGAAAGATAGATAAACAAATATTACAAATTGATAGATAGACGGATATTACAAATAGTGAGATTTATTGATTGATAGATAGACAGCTAAATAGATAGATCTAAAGATAGTTAGATAGTTTGACAGACTAATAGATAGACAAATAGATATAAAGAAAGATAAAATGTTAGATTGTTAGATAGATAGACAAACAAATAGATAGACAAAAAAATATATTGATAGATAAACATATTGACAGATATACTAATAGATAGATAAATAGATAGACAAGTATATAGATTGACAATTAGATAGATAGATAGAAAAATAGATATGTAGAAAGATATATAGTTAGATAGATAGATAAATTGATGGATTGATTGATATATAGTTATATAGATACATAGTCAAGTAGAAAGATTGATAAATAGATAGATAGAATGATTGAATGATAGATAGATAAAGAAATAGAAAGATAGAATGCTAGATAGATAAATAGTCAGATATAAAAAATAGATACATAAAAATAGACAAATAGATAGATATTTATATATAAAAATTGATAGATTGTCAGATTGATAGATAGAGAGATAAAAAGATAGACAAATTGATTGATAGATAGATAAATATTTAGATAATTAGATAGATAGAAAAATAGATATATCGATTTATAAAACAATAGATAAATAGATAAATAGATAGATAAATAGATAGATAGATACATAGATTGATAAATAAATAAATATTTTGATAGATAAATATACAGATAGATATATATATATATAGGAAGATAGATTAAGATACAAATAGATAAATAAATATACAAATAGATAGACAGATAGACAGATAGATAAAAAAATAAACTGGTAGACATAAAGACTGATAAAAAAATTGACATATAGATTGATATGCTGATAGACTAATAGACTGATAGGTAGATAGATATACTGTTACAAAGATCGATAGATAAAAAGATAGACAGATAGAAAGATAGATAAATAGACAAATAGACAGATATATAAAGAGGCAGATAGATAGATAGATAGACTTCTGGATAGACATATAGATAGATAGATAGACATATAGATAGATAGATAGACATATAGATAGATAGATTGATTATAAATGATAGATAGATATACAGACATATAATAATGAAACACAAAAAAATATATAGATAGATATTAAGTTATATAGATACATAGAAAGGAAAGTAGAGAAATAGATAAACACATGGATAGATAGATAG
Source organism: Sapria himalayana (assembly GCA_029783825.1). Taxonomy (NCBI): domain Eukaryota; kingdom Viridiplantae; phylum Streptophyta; class Magnoliopsida; order Malpighiales; family Rafflesiaceae; genus Sapria; species Sapria himalayana. The sequence continues at coordinate 137,507 of JAREIK010000986.1, read as the reverse complement.
AATAATTAAATAATCGACATATAGAAAGATAAACATATAGATAGATAGACATATAAAATGAAAGATAGATAAACGAATTTAAATAGACAAATAGATAGATAGACATATATATAGATATATATATTGACATATAGAAGATAAATATATGTAGATAGTCACAAAGATAGATCAATAGATAGAATGCTAGTTAAAATGAAAATAGATATATAGATAGATAAATAATTAGACGGAAATTGATAGATAAGAAACAATATGTAAGTAGATAGATAGAGAGTAGATAGATAGATAGATAGATAGGGGGAAAAAATAGATAGATAGGTAGCTAGGTCGATAGAGAAATAGATAAATAATATAGAGATAGATAGATTATTGATAGATATATAAAAAAATAG
>JAREIK010000986.1:97424-132026 GCA_029783825.1 Sapria himalayana | reverse complement strand
AAGATCACCTTCAAGAAGAAAATCCATTAATTTCAAATACTAGGGTTTTAAAGACAAGAAAAGGTGTTTCCTGGGTATTCAACCCTAACTTTGTTCAAGCATGTAATCTTTGCAAAAAGACTAAGAAATGATGATTTCATATCCTAATTATATAACATTGATAGCCCAAACATACATATATAAATACCCTAACCTCAATGTAAGTGAATGAGAGAAAACCCCTACCTTAAATCCTTAGTTTGTATGAAGATTTTGAGCTTTGATCTTGAATTTACCCTTAAATCTCTTCTTTTGCCCTTCATTTCTTCATATCTAATGATTTCTAGGGTTCCAAGCGGTGTGGGGTGAGAGTGGAATGAAAGAAAATGAGGGACAATTGGGTGAAAATGAGTTTTAAATCCAGCAGCCCCGATTTTTACTATTCATGGCTGTTTTGGGTTTTCTCCAAAATTATAATTTTGCCACTGAAATCTCAAATTTGATCTATATGACTACCCCAAGGTTTTCTCCAAAATTAAAAATGAGTTTTGACATTATGGATTCATTTTTAATGTTATTTTAACCTAAAAACAACTATTTTTATGGTTTATTTCAAAACTAAAATAAATTTACACTCAAAACATTAAAATTATTACCCAAGGAACACCATAGTGCATAAAGACCCATCTAGCATCCTTCATTAACAAAATCCAAATTACCATCCGTCTCCTAGAATCATTCATAAAAATTTTCTTCAATTCCTATAAGCTAGCTAATTGATGAGAATGCAAAATGTTATATTTTTCTCTTTTATTATTCAGTCTTTCATACTTATTATTCTTATAATTTGATTTAAGATGTAAATGGAGACGTTACATGCAAAATAAAACTAATTAGGCGATTGTTGATAGTTTAGACATGTGGGGGTTTACAATATCTAACATAATTTGTTGAATTTATGCAACAGACAAATGATCCTTCAAATGGAGATTCCAACATATTAATACTGAATCTAAGTAAAAGCCCATTTAGATATGTGGCAACCAATCATGGGTATTTTACCAATAAATATAAATTTCACACAATAGGACACAATTCTTATAAAGTAACTATGAATAGTAGTGTATGCATTAAAGGCTCAAGTTATAGTGTAGATGAGATTGATTATAATGGTTAACTCACAAAAGTTATTAAGTTGGAGTATCCTATACTCAAAAATAACAAGATTGTATTTTTTAAGATGTGAATGGTTTGATCATACACAAAATGGGGGTACAAATATTCATTTGGATTATAAGCTAGTGGATGTTAACCATAAACATAGATTTAATTGATATGAGCCATTTATTATGGTAGTTCAGCCACTCAAGTATATTATTATACATATTCAAGTTTATCTCGTGATAAGAGTGACTGTTGGGCTTTTTGCAAAATTAAAGCTTGGTCAAATTTTGAAGTACCAACATCTCAAAAAAGAAGTGCAAACTTAGCTGTTAAACTAGAATTTCCAGAAGATGACTTAAATAATATTGAGCATGTGCATGTAGATGAAGATCTAAAAAACTAATGTGACAAAAATGGTGACCAAATAGAAATTGAAGATGTTCCTTTTTCTATCTGAAGATTAGTTGGAACTTCCATTAGAATCAGATGAAATGTCAGAAGATCCATTAGAGAATGATAGTGATGTCAATAATTAAATTGGTATAATTGTATTAGACTATTATAGTTTCAAAGACTTTCTATATTTTGTTGAAATCCATTACTGATGTTTATTACAGCATATCTCTATTATTTGTTCTTTGTTGTACAGTCACTTCCATATCATACCCACTATATCCAAACATCAACATCACCATCACCATCACCATCATTAACACCTTTACCATCACCTTTATTAGATATAAGGCCACCACCCATTATCCCTCTTACACACACTTTTGATCCATCACCATCTTCTACAGCACATTTTACACTAATAGTTCTCCTATATACAACACATCGACATCATCTAATTCTATGTCTTCCTCTGCATGCCGTGCTATGTTAGTGATAGAGATTGTGGATGGGAGGTATAAGAAATATGTAAATATTACTTAAATTAAAATTATGATGTTCCTGTTAGTGGTTTTGTTTTTATATATAGTTATGATTTGCTTGTTTTCAATGTTATTTTTATATTTTTATAGTTTCATTCCATTTACACAAGTATCCAGCTATAATTACAAAGTCTTTCAAGAAAATGGTTGATTCTAAAGCATTCTCATGGAAGAAAGTTTCTTAATCAATAAGAGAGACTAACTTTAATCACTTTCAGGTAAAAAGAAATAAAGAAAACATTGAAAATTAATTATCTAATTAGTTAACTATTATGTTGGTTATTATTTAAGTATTAAATAATTATGTCCTTGTTATTAATATAGTTATTTTTTGAGTTTTCTATATATAGATATCGAATCAGTGCACATGGTACCCAAATTTAATGGACAAATAAAGTCATTGTGGGAGAGCAAAACTATTGAATGGTACTCAGATTTTGTTCAAAAATTAAAGATTCTAAAAGACTGGCCTAATTTTATACCTGAGAATGAGTGACCCGAGTGGCTTAAGTATTGTCATGAGCTAGATGTGAAAAAAAAATCAGAGATAGCTATCAAAAACTGATTGACTAAGGTAGCTGGAATAGGTACAAGAATGTCTCGCCACATAGATGGGTTAAAATCGAGCATTAAGTGTGCTCGAGATTTGGTACAATTTATAAATTTAAACCATTTATATATTTAATAGTTGGCGAAATAGGCCAAATAAATTAAATCTATGCATGGTTTAATTATTCTAGCTAACATTTTCTAACATTTGTTAATTTTTTACTTAATAAATAAATACTTTAGGCTGGAAAATTGGGTAGAGATTTCAATTTTTATGAGATTTTCAAAAAGATGCATGTGAAAAAAGCAGATGGGCAAATTGTTGACAACAAGTCTCAAATGATTACTATAAGAATCTATTATATTAATAAACTTTTAGAATACTATAGTAAATTTTGAAGGTTGTGGAATGAAAATATTAGATTTATTTTATGTATATCTAGAAAAATATTTTTTTTTTCTATTTTATCACAAAAACTCATGGAGGAACATGTGATAGCTGCTTCTCAATGAATTGAAAGTTCTATGGATCTTCAATCACTTGTCTATGATCATATCTATTTGGAGACCATAAGTGGTCAGAAGAAGCAGCGAGTATATGGCATCGACTTGAAGGGAGTGGCATTTTGTTGTAGTAGTCATGCTTCTAATTCCTCTGTCATAGTAGTGGTGGATGAGGTGGCTAATTAGCAAGTAATGAAAACAAATGAATGTTTTGAAGTTATGGAGACAAAAATGAAAGAGAAGGTTGAGCAGATTACTCAATTGAAGGAAAACATGCAGGAAATGAAAGAAGAGAAAATAAGTAGATTACTCATTTAGAGAAAGAAATATAAAAAATTAAAGAAGTGAATGATGAGATGAAAGAAAATAAGATTGTTAAGCAACAACAGATGCCCTATATGGTGTCATAGTTACAGCCTTAATGCAATAGATAACATTCTGAGTTCCAGTAGTGAAACCATGCAGGAGAGGCTAGCACTAATGCTCCAGCTAATTATGAAGATGATTTTATTTTAACCATGAAACTTTTGCATAAGAATTATTTTTGAATTGTTTTGGTTTTTGTTTATTAATGAACAAAGAATCAAAGAAAAGAGAAGAAGATGATGAGACAGGTAAAAGTTTTTCAGGGTTAAATATGTCATGATGAAGTCAATTTGTAATGTGTCTAAATAAATATTATTGTTTCATATCTTTAGATGATAAATCAAAGCACAGAGAAAAACAATAGAAGAAGAAAACTTCTGGATTTTTGGCTACCTGTTCCTCTTTCATACTCTCTCATAAAATTTTTTGGTACAAGTAAAGATGCATTATCTCGTTCTAATATTGTAAAGAAGATGTGAGACTATATAAAAAAAATAATCTACATGTATGCCAACATCCATCGTCTTCACCTCCCCCCTAATGAGAATCCATGGTGTTATTCTTTAATTTCAATTAATCATTAAATATTCTTGTTTTTTAAATGATTAATGAGATAGGCAGAGAATAATACATGATGATAAGTTGAAAGATCTATATTAATGCAAGTCTTTCATAAGATTTTCAGTCTCAAAGCTCTTATCTCCTCACATAATTAAAAAGGAATTGGTAGCAACTTGCTAGCACATGATTTCTGCCTATGTGTCGCTAAACAAGAAAAGATTTATTTGGTGGCATTATTGTTCTTGATTCTGGTTTTTTTCTGTGTTGACTGCCTAACCTAATCAATGATTCTTTTCTTTCATTAAAAAAACTGTGTCGTCTCAAAATTGAGTTGGATGTAAGATTATGTTGATCTTGGATATTATTCAGTCGAGATAGTCTCACTCCTAGTGGCTCTTAAAGTGCACTATCCATAGTGGATCACAATCCTAAGGGAAAATCACGAAAGTAAGCAGATCACTAAATTTTATAGATTTTATGATGAGTGCCTACAGAAGTATGGCAATGCTAATGTCTGGAAGTTTTTCACCGATCTGTTTGATTATTTTCTTTTGACTTCCTTGGTTGAGATAGAAATTAGACCCACTTGTGCTTTTCCTTCACCTCAACTCTCATCATCCTTCTTCTATAGAACATCTCTAACTAGTTTAACCAAACAAACAATCTATAGCTTATTGCTCGAGCTCACCAGCTTGTAATGGATTGCTACAATTGGGGCCATTATCAAAAAGTTTTTGATTTTGATTTTGATTTTGATTTTTATTGTGTTTTTGATTTTGTTTTTTCAAATGTTTATGCTGTGAAATGATAGTTTTTGTGGTTGTGTTGATGCTATTTGAGCCTTAAAATTTATGTAGTTTGAGCCTTATAATTGATGTAGTTTGAGCCTACACCAAGAAGAAGAAAGCCATATGAGGCCAGAAAAATGCCAGATAACTTTCTTTATTGTGAGCCAACACAAATTGGTGCAACCCACCTCCTAGTTGTGGTGCTTGTTGCTGGTGTTTGCTTTTTATTAAGGTGGTCATTTTAATGATGGTGCTTGTTGCTCAACTACAACAACAAGGGTGCATGATGGATAGGCAAAGCTCCCTTCTTTTTCTTCCATTTTGCTCCAATTATTTGCTCAGCTGATTCTCATTTGATTTTGCTACTTTCCGTTGTAGTTCACCTTACAATGGGTGTCTATTATTTTCATGTGCTAGTATTCTTGTTTTAAAAAATAAGTTGATAATTAGTATGTGTATCATTTTATGTATCTATTCAATTGATGAAATCATCTTGTTTTGCTAGGTTTGAGTTGTTTGGTATGGTGAAGAAATATTAGTTTTCATTATGAAAACATGGGACACAGAGGTGTGGTGTCTCTGAATAATAAAATGAATTAGTTGATGGGGTTGGAGTCGCATGCTTGGAGGCTCCAACGAGTGTCTTGATCCTTAATACTAAAGGGAAGAAGATGGTGTAGGACACGGACCTGGGAACCTGTCTGCGGGAAAAATAGCATGATTCGATTTCTCATTGAATACTAGTTCTCATTTTTTTTATTTTTTCTAAAAACTACTTCTAGCTACACTATATTATTTAAATACTTTTTTGGTTTGTTATTTCTTTTATTAGTTTTCACTCTTGTTTATTTTTTCATAAATATTTCATATATGCAGCAGCAGCCCTTGAAAATAATGAAAAGGTATTAGTAAAGTGCTTAAAATTGGGAAATAAACTTGAGGTAGATGCTTTAGTTCCTGGATCTGGTCATACAGTGCATCTAGAAATTAAGTAATATTTTTCTTCACATTTGTTTGCTTTTGTTTTGTGTTTAAAGTGTGCCTTTCTTTAGTTTATAATATTCTGACTTTAATTCATGATTTTAGTGTTGATAATAATGTTGTCGAGGAAGTTTAAAATAATTTTTTTGAGCAGTATTAGATGCAAAACAATAGCAGAAGTGCTATATGGAATCAGAGTTAGCAGCCTTTACAGGACGGATAGGACACATTGTTCCAGCAGAGAAACCATGCATAAGAGCCTAGCACGAATTCTTCAGCTAATGATGAGGATGATAATTTTGTTTTAAATAATTATATACCAATGTATATTTTTATTTTAATTATGTAATAATTGTATCAGAATAATTTCTAAACTATTTTTTCTTTTTGTTAACTATAAAAAATAATTAATAGTATATGTTTTTATTCAATTTAATATACAAATATAAAAAGATGTAATAAATTTTTTGTAAAATAAATGGTGAAAATAGCTTGGGAATGAAAATAGCTAAAGAATTTTTAATCGCTAATTTAGGTAAGGAATTATCTATATATATTGAGTCAATAAATATTAATTTCTATTCTTAATTACGATAAAAATTAGCAAGAAAAAAAAATAATTAGCTAGGGAATTTCCATCATTAAAAAATTTGTAGAAAATTATTTTTTCTCATTAATATTTTATGACAAGCACTTTAGCTTGGGATAATTTTCATCATTATTCTGATGTTATTCTATTTTAGCGATGAAAAAATACTATAGAGATTGAGATTATTCTTTAGCCACCTGGGCTTTTTCTTATAGTCAGATAGATAGATACGTATATAAATAGATATATAGATAAATAAATAAATAATATATATATATAGTTTGATAGATAGATAGATAGTTAGATATATAGATAGACAGATAGACAGATAGATATATAGATAGATAAATAGAGAGAGAGAAAGATTGAAAGATAAATTGATAGATAGATAGATAAATAGAGAGATAAATAAATAAATAGATAGATAGAAACACATACATGTAGATAGACAGACAAATATATAGACAACCAGACAAATAGATAGATAGATAAACAAATAGGCAGATAGATAGATAAGTAGATAAATAGACAAACAGATAGATAAATATATATAATTAGATAGATATATAATATATAGTCAAATAGATAGATATAAAGATATTTAGATAGATAGATAAATAGATAGATAGATAGACACATAAATATAAAGACAAATAGATCGATAGATAGTTAGTTAGAGAAATAGAAAGATAGATAGAGAGGTATATAAAAAGATAGATAAAAAAAAGATAGATAGAGAGATATACAAATAGATAGATAGATAGACATAAAGAAAGATAGAATGATATATAGTTAGATAGATAGACAGATAGACATATAAACAAATAGAAACATAAATAGATAGTTAGATAGAAAGATAGACAGATAGTTAGATAGAAAGACAGACAGATAGTTATAATGATAGATAAATAGAAAAATAGAAAAATAGAAAAATAGATAGATAATTATATAGACAAATAGACAAATAGATATATAGACACATGGTAAGATAGATAGATGCACGAATAGCTAGATAGATAGGTAGGTAGATAGATAGATAGATAAATAATTAGTCATATAGATAGATAGATAAATAGATTGAAATAAAGAAAGAAAGAAAGAAAAATAGATAGATAGAAATATAGATAGATTAATAGATAGAAATAGATAGAAATAGATAGATATATATATATATATATATATATATATATATATATATATGTGTGTGTGTGTGTGTGTGTGTGTGTGTGTGTGTGCGCGTAGACAGACAGATAGATAGATAGTACCATAATTAGATAGTGAGAAAGATACATAATTATGTGTGTGTATATATACAACTAGATAGAAAGTCATATAGAGATATAGATAGATAGACAGATAAATATATAGATTGATTGATAGATAGAAAGTGATATAGATATATAGATAGATAGATAGATTGATAAAATGAAAGATAGATAAATAAACATACAAATAGATATATAGATAGATAGATAGACATATATATATATATACATAGAAAGATAGACAAATAGACAAACTGATAGATAGATGGATAATTTGATAGATAATTAGATAGATATATAGAAAGAAAGAAAGATATATAATTACATATTAGATAGATAAATAGATAGATAGATATATATATATATATTTAGATAGATAGATATATAGATATATAGATAGATAGATCGATAGATAGATGTATAAATAGATAGACATGTAGATAGACCTACAAACAGACAGATAGATAAAAATATATATGTATACATATTAGATAGACAACTAGATAGATAGACATATAGACAAATAAATAGATAGATATATAGATAGGTTGAGAGTTATACAACTATATAGATAAACATATAGATAGATAGCTAGACAACTAGATAAATAGATAGATAAGTAGGTAAGTAGAAATGTAGATAGGTTTATAGAAATATAGGTATATAGATAGATAAATAGATAAGAAGATAGATAGATAGATAGCAAGATAGATAGATAAATAGATAGATTGATAAATAGATAGATTCATAGAAAGATATTTAGATAGAGAGATAAAGAGATAGATAGATAGAATGATATATATATATATATATATATATATATATATATATATATATATATAGGTAGACATATATATAGATAGATAGGCATACAAAAAGATAGATAGAAAGATAGTTATATATAAAGAACAAATAAATAAACAAACATATAGATAGATAGATAGACACATAGACAGATAGAAAAATAAATAGATTTATAGATAGGAAGATAGGAAAGGTACCCACAGAATGTTCTCTAGCTCTTTGAATACAAAGTTAATAACTCCATGAGACTTACCATGTGAATAAAATTTCGAATCATCTTCTCTTTAAAAAGTAGATTATATTTAAAAAAAATAATACTACTTGAGATTAAATTTTCCAAGCCACTTCCAGCTAGGACATCTCCTCATCAAATGCATAAAAAGTTTCCAAAACTTTAGGTACATTGGCAAACAGCATTAACCTTCAAAAGAAAAAGTGGCAATAAACTTTGGTTAGAAAAACAATTGGTGGGTCTTGTTTATAACCTTTTGAGTGTTCCTTTGGTAAAGCAAGTTTCATGATCTTAGAATTGATCTGCTTTGAGCTTGAGTGAATAGCTTGCAAGACCTCTCAGTTAGAGGTGTCAAACGTGCCGGGCCAGGCCGGCCCGGCACGATGCACGGCACGGTTCGGCCGTGCCTGGGCCGGCCCGGCACGTTCTTAAACCGTGCCCAGGTTAAGTTCATCCCGTGCCGTGCGGTGCCCGGCACGGGTCCATGCCGTGCGGTGCCCGGCACGGGTCCATGCCGTGCGGTGCCCGGCACGGGTCCATCCCGTGCCGGTTCACGTAGGCACGCATGGCACTAGCGGCGTGCCACGTGTGGCGTGGGCCACGTGGCGTGAGTCGTGACCCGTCCGGCCATCCCCCCCCCCTCCCCCCCCCCCCCCTCCCCCCCCCCCCCCTCCCCCCCCCCCCCTCCCCCCCCCCCCCCTCCCCCCCCCCTCCCCCCCCCCCTCCCCCCCCCCCCCCCTCCCCCCCCCCCCCTCCCCCCCCCTCCCCCCCCCTCCCCCCCCCCCCCCCCTCCCCCCCCCCCCCTCCCCCCCCCTCCCCCCCCCTCCCCCCCCCCCCCCCCCCCCGGTAAAAAGACCGCGGGTCGGGTCCAATCAGACCCGACCCGTGGTCTTTTCTACTGAAACCCGAGTCCCGATCCGAGCAATTCCAACGGCAAAAAAAAAATTCAAACTTCACTGATTTTCAGCCCTTGGATTCACCTCCAACGGCTAGGGGGCAGAATCCAATGGTCCTCGTGATTCTGCCCCTTAAAAATCTTTAAAAAATTCAAAAAAATAATAAAAAAATATCTTTTTTTATAAAAAAAACATTCTTTAGCCTATAAATTCTACCCCCCTCCCTATAACATTTATGTTTTTCAAAAACATAAAACCTCTCAATACATTCTCTCTCTTACATAAACCGTGCATCTCTCTCTCGGGCCTCGTGATTTTGATTTCGGCTTGGATTTTCATGAAACTCAACTTGAGTTTTGAACATCAGAGCTTCCTGCGGTGCACCTTGCACGTGACTGACCTCATTGCTTTTACCGGGTAATATATTTTATGTTTTTTTGTACTTTCTCTCTCTAAAGTTTCTCTCTCTAGAAAAACTTATGAAAATTAATAAATGAAAAATACACCTGACACATATTTAAATTTAGAAAATGAAAATGTTAGTGTTACACAGACGTCTATGGCTCCTGAATCTTTGGTTTCTCCTATCGTCTCAACCCAAAGTTCTAAAAAACAAAAAACTAGGAGGACTTCTGTAGTTTGGACACATTTTAAAATCATAACACAAGTAAATTGTTGGGGTGAGGAACTTGAAATGGCACAGTGCAAATATTGTATGAGACTTTTAACTTGCAAGAGTACATGTGGGACTGGGCACTTCAAGAGGCATGCTGAAATATGCTCCAAAAAACATAGACCCTTAGATCCTAGGCAACCCCAACTTGGCACTACATTTTTTGAGACTGGATTGAGTTCAGTCTCAAAGTTTACTCCCTTCATAAACTCCAGCGAGTTGGGTAGGGATGGCATGGCCAGGCTCATCACATTGATGGGTCTTCCGATCAGATTTCGGAAGATCCGAGGGTAGTGCACATCATGCAGACTTATTTTCAGCCATCCTATCGTAGGATTCCTAGGTCCACATCTAGGAGTGACATACTAAAGATATATAAGTTAAAAAAACAAAAAATAATTAAGGAATTTTTGGAATTTAGTGGAGTGGTGTCCGTGATGTCAGATATATGGACATGTCACGATGATTCTTATTATGCATGTCTCACGAGTCATTATGTAGATTCTAACTGGACAATCAATAAAAAAATATTAAGATTCACTGAGATTCTTCATCCTCATGATGGCCCGGCCATTTTTGAGTGTATGATGAAAATATTTAGGGAATATAAAATTCAAAATAAAATTTTTAGTGTCACTTTCGATAATGCTGCGAATAATGGAGTAGCGATCAATATGTTTGTTAGGAATATTAGAGACGCACCATTAGGAGAGATCTTTCATGTCAGATGCATGTGTCATGTTATTAACCTGATAGTTCAAGCGGGTATGAAGGTATGTTCCCCCGCATTGGAAAATATACGCAATGCACTCAAGTATATTCGCACTCATCGCAGACTACAAGAGTTTGGTAATCTCTGTTTGTCTGCGAATCTTAAGAAGAAGAAATTCCAATCAGATGTGAGACATCGTTGGAATTACACGTACCTGATGTTGGAATCATGTGTTGGATACGAACACGTGATATCCGACTACGTCAATAGTAAGAGTGGCGAACTTATTATTGACGACACTGACTGGGCTTCAGGAATTTCATTTATGAAATTCCTGAAGATATTTTATGACACGACGAACATGTGTTCTTCGGTTTATACGCCCACCACTTGCATTGCACTCCATTGCATATGCAACATTAGTAGCATGTTTAGGAAGTATCGAGCGGACTCGACGCTTAGCCATATGGTTGCAGAGATGGAGACCAAGTACCTGAAGTACTGGTCCACCATTCCATCTCTTTATTGCCTCGCATCATGCATGGACCCTAGGGCTAAGGTGGAAGGGGTTGAAAACACCCTGACTTTCATTTCCTCGTGCATGAACCTGGAAGAGCCACCTGAAGGGTTCATTTACGAGAAGTTGACAGACCTGTTCTCATACTACGATACTAGGTATGGTGGTGGTGGTGGTGAGACTGTGATTACGGACACTGATACCTTGTTCGGAAATGACGATTATTCCATTAACCTAGCGAGGGGGAAATTTAGGGGTGGACCATCACATAGGAGCGAGCTGTCTCGGTACTTAGATACCGATTACTGCTCAATCCTATCACCTTCTGATAATAAGAATCTTGATTTATTACAGTGGTGGAAATCATATGAGCCCACCTATCCCGTGCTATCTCGGATGGCACGGGATCTACCGACTCCTCCGGTGTCGTGCGTAGCATCGGAGTCTGCTTTTTCTGTTGCAGTGAATGTGATTTCGGATAGGAGATCGAGATTACGTCCAGATATGGTTGAGGCCTTGGCATGTTTGAAAGATTGGGAGGAATCGAGATTTAGCATCAGTGATCGTGCTGAAGCTGTGACTGTGACAGACACTGCAGTCGCATCCACATCCACTACGATGGCGGAGGAGCTGATTGCCGATGATGATGATCCATATGATACTGATCTTGATGTTGCGGCTGATGATTCTCATTATATGCCGCTTGACGATTGATGCTCATGAGCTCATCTGCTCTTTTTTTTCGATGTTTTTTTATTTATTTTATTTATACACTTTGTTTGTACTTTGTACCATATGTTGTGTTGAAACTTATACTTGTTTTGTTCGGACTATTGGTTTCAAAAGCATGATTGGTAATTTTTCATTTGTGTAGTTTAATTTTTTTTTAATTTTAATTTTTACTAACTTAATGTATTTATTTATTATTTTACGATTTAAATTTTATTTTAAAAATTAATAACTTTAAATTTTAATATATAATTAATAAATTATAATAATAAAAAAAGCTAAACTTAATTGAATTTGATAAAAATTTTTTTTTCTAATATTTGTTTCTTTTATTTAATTTTAAATTTTATAATATTTACAAAAAATTATATTTTTTAATTATTACTAATACTCTATATGTTTACTTAATCAAAAAATTTTCAAAAAAAAAAATTCTAATCTGCCATTAGCCCGTGAGGCCGTGACCGTGAGGCCTAACGGACACGGACCCCGGTTGACCTGGTCCCGCGTTGCGGCTCCCGCCTGCCCGGCCGTGCCGCCTGGCCTGTATGGCCAAGGCATGCCCGAGCGGGCCCGGCACGGCCTTGCCGTGCCTACGGGCCGTGCCGCGCAGGACACGGTACAAAAAACGGGCCGTGCCGTGCCGGGGCGGCCCGTTTGACACCTCTACTCTCAGTGATTCTATGACTTTTAACTGACACATAAATGACTTTAAAAGACTAGTATCAAGCTTTTTTGTCTTCCCATTGCTCTTGATTGACAAAGAACACCTATAATGAACAAAAAATCAATGAACATATAAACACATATATATCTAGAGAGAAAGAAAGATAAAGAAAGATAGAGAAATATTATATATGCACATGTAGAAGATATTACATCATTATAGATAAAAAATCTAACAATGATGATTTAGGTGATAGTTGGAGCACAACATAGTCTATGGGTGTATTTGCATTTATATTCTCCAATTATATGTACTTCCTTTTATTTCAATAACTTTTTTTATATTTATTTATACTGATAGCAAATGAGAATATTAAGCGTGTTGTGTAGATCCTAGAAAATGCAAAAATAAAAAAAAATGAAAAAAGATGATAAAATCAAATTTTTAATATTATGGTGCAAGTCTAAAATGACATGCATAGAATCGCATGTCCAATTGAGATTAAAAATATAGCTAAATATGTAGAATTCAAATTCCAAATTAGAAACAAAACTTAATGAAAAATATAGTAGTGATCCACTGAGAAGAAAAAGAAAACACATATATGATACCATCAACACTAAAACCAATTTTAAAATCCAAATCAAAGAAAATTAGTTTCTAAGAAATACTCATATTCTTCTAACATAAACTCGAATGTCAAGCCAAATGAACCACATGAAAATCATTCAGAATAAAAGAAACTATGATTTTTTGGGAATCAGAAACTAGATTATCAGTTAATGACAGATTGTACACTGACAACCTGCATCGTAGCGATATTCAAGTGAAACTGATACATCACATTTGAATCAGTTGAAGAACTTGAGTTACTTTGTTTTGAAACCGTAAGATCTAGCACAGGATGACATCTGTGGTTCATATTTTATCATCAATACCAAATAGATCAAATTTAACTCTAGAAAAGTTAAATTTGATTTATCATGGTGTTTTTTTTTCTTAAGTTACAGGAGCAGAAAATAATAAGCATACTTTTTTTTCTAAGTTATAGAAGTAGAAAACAATAAGCTTACATTTAGTATTTGAATTCCATAAAACCCAAAAATATTAATCATTAAAAGAACAAAGTTTACAATAAACATATGTTGTTTCTCTCATAGTGGAGAATCAAAATCATATAAGTGATATGAAAATAGAAAAAAGAAAAAAAAAATTAGGGGAAAATGAAAAAAAATTAAAATTGATAAATCAGTATCAACTAAACTCTGCAATTTGAAATCAAATTGAGAGAAAGATAGAAATATAATTAGTATTCTGAAGGAGAATATCATTGTTAATCTTACTTGGTAACAAGAAGAAGTAGAATTATGAGTTGCACGTGCTCCTGTAGTCCCATTTCACTTCTCCTCTCTTCCTCTTCACAAAGATAGATAAAAAAGTTTAAGTGCTTGAATGCCTTAGTTTTTTTATATTTCATGGAAACTATAAATAAAAAAATGAATGTAAATATATAAAAAAAAAGAGACAAATATATAAAAGTAAACTAAAATTATAAAAATTAAAAAATTAAAAAAAAAAGAAATAGATTTTTTATTTAACCATAAATGATATTATTTTATAAATAAAAAAAATAATATATTATAATAAAGTATTTCATATATATATATATATATATATTATTGTTATAAATTTTTATGAAATCAAATTATTTTTTATGAATATAATAAGAAATAATTATATATACATTAAATTTCATATTATTTGATATAAAAGTATAATTTATAAAATTCTAAAATTTCTTAAAGTGATAAGTTTAATAAAATAAGTTATAATTATTATTTTAATAAAAATGAAATATTAAAGTTAATAGAAAAGATATTATTCAATTGCTTAATTCTTAGAAATTTCAGTAGGGACAAAATATACAATTTAAATTCAAATCAACTTAAGGTCAGTTTGGTAGTACTTTTCAAAAGTGTTTATTGGGATAAAAATTAAGTGTTTTCAGGACAATGACAAAAAAAATTCACTAGTAATATTTTAAATAACTCTTTTAAAATCCTAAAAACATAATTGAAGTGTTCTTTTAATAACTACACTGACATATTTATTTTTTTAACCTTAAAGATTTTTTTGATGTAATTAAAAAATGTATGTATTTATCTTTAAATATCAATTTATTGTTTTTAAATTTTATGAAATATTTGAATTTTTTTTATCATTCAAAAATTTCAAATCTTCTAGTAAATATTATTTAAAAAATTCCTATAATCATAAAAATATTATTTTTTTTAAAAAAATATAAATATTGACTTGGCTATTCATTAATTCAGATATTTTTATAATTTTATTTATTTAATCATACAATTAAATATTTTAGTTTTATATTAGTAGTAATTTTTATGTATGTTTATTTATTAATTAAAATAGCTTAAAAAATGATTATAATTATATAATTAATTATTTAATGTTTTTTAAATAAATATATTTAAATATCATAATTAAATTTTTTGAAAAAATATTTTGCATAATTTTTTTAAATATTTATAATCATAAAAATAGATTTTTTGCCTATATTAATATAAATTATTTATTTATAATATCCTAATTTTATAATTATATGAGAAGAATTAGAGGTGTCAAACGGGCCGGGCCGGCCCGGCACGAGGCACGGCACGGTTCGGCCGTGCCTGGGCCGGCCCGGCACGATAAAAAAACGTGCCCGGGCCCGTGCCGGGCCCGGCCGCACAAACCACGTGCCGGGCCGTGCCCGGCACGAGCCGTGCCGTGCCTGGCCCGGCACGACTCGTGCCTTGGCACGGCACGTCTCGTGCCTTGGCACGGCACGTCGGCCCGCGTGCCTGAGTCGTGACTCGTGAGTCGCGACTCACGAGTCACGAGTCACGACTCACGACTCACGGTCACGACTCACTGAGTCGTGACTCGTGACCCAACCGGGCCCCGCCCCCGGTAAAAAGACCGCGGGTCGGGTCCAAACAGACCCGACCCGCCCCGCCCCGCCTGCCCTGCCTTGCCGTGCGCCCGTGCCCGAGCGGGCCGGCACGGCACGGCACGGCCTTGCCGTGCCCACGGGCCGTGCCGTGCCCGAATTTTAAAAACCGTGCCGTGCCCGGCACGGCACGGCAGCACGGCTGGGCACGTGAAAAACGGGCCGTGCCGTGCTGGGCCGGCCCGTTTGACACCTCTAAGAAGAATGTGGTTTTCAAGGATTGCTCATCCATAGACCATGACATACATTTAATATATGAAATTACATAAAATATTAAAAAAATAATATAAAAAAAATTAATTTATTAAAGATTTGCAATGAAAATTATCCCAAGCCAAATAGCAAGAAAAGAATTCATATCTAAATACATATATTTTGTGAAAATTATCATTTAAGGAATAATCGCTAGTAAATAAATATAAAATCAATAAGAAAAATTTTAGAATATTATTTAGCTAGGGATTTATCTTTAATTAATTACCAAGGGAAAATCCAAATTTAAAGTTATTGCTAAAATGCCCACCATTCTTTGTGTGAAAATTTACGATAATGTTAGCTAGGAACAATTTTCAATCAAATATTTCGAAATCTAATCCATCACAAATCCATTGATAATTTATAATTCAATGTAAAATCAAACATCGTTTAATATTCCATAGCTAATGCCTAGATAATTAACTTGGGATTATTTCCCTAGCTAAATTTCGTAGCTAAACAAATATTTTTTTATAGTGAAATAGACATATAAATATATAGATAAATTGAAAAAAATATAGATAGATAGAAAAACAAATATATTGGCAGACAGAAAGATAGATAAACAAATAGATAGATAGATAAATAATTAGATAGACAGATAGATTGGTAGATAGATAGACTGATAAATAGACTGATAGATAGACTAATAGATATATAGATAGATAAATAGCTAGATAGATCGATAGATAGATAGTTATATAGATATAAAGTTATATAGATAGTATATATATATATATATATATATATATATATGGATAGATTGATAGACAAATAGATAGATAGATAGATAGACAGATAGATAGATAGACATATATATAGAAAATATATAGATAGATGGATAGATAGATACATAGATAGAGATAAAAATGGTAGATAGATAAATTGATAGATAGATAAACACATAGATAGATAGATTGATAGATATATAGACAGATAGATAAACAAAAAGATAGACAGCTACATACACATATATATAGATAGATAGATAGATAGATAGATAAACAAATAAATAGATAGATAGATAGATAAACAAATAAATAGATAGATAGATAGATATACAGATAGATAGACAGATAGATAGATAGACAGATAGATAGATATACAAATAGATAGATAGGTAAATAGATTGATAGATAGAAAGATAGATAGAAAATAGTTAGACATATAGATATATATATATATAAACAGACAAATAGATAGATAACAGATAGAGAGATATACAGATAGATAGATAGATAAATAGATTGATAAAAAGAAAGATAGATAGAAGATAGTTAGACAAATAGATAGATAGATATATATATATATATATATACAGAGAGATAGATATATATATTGATAGAGAGATGTATAGATAGCCATATAGATAGATAGATAGACACAAAAACATATAAACAAATTGACAAATAAATAGATAGGAAACCAAAAAAACAATAGATAAACAAATAATCATAGAGGCCTACGGTCAATCATGTAGGAAGACAAATAGATTGACACATGGATAGAGAAATAGACAAATAAATAGATAGACAGATAGATATACAAATACATAGATAGATATATAGATAGTTATATACATAAATTAAAACATAGATTGATATATCAATTGTTAGACAGGTTGATTCACAAATTGAAAGATAGAAAGATAGTTAGATAGAAAAATAGATAAATAAATAGATATATAAATAAAGACATATATAGATAGATATATAGTTAGATAGATAAAGATATAGATAGATTGATAGATAGATATATATATATATATATATATACATAGATAGATAGTTAAATAAATTGATAGATAGATAGATAGATAAATAGATAGACAGAATGATAGATTAATTTATATTTAGTTTGAAAGGTATTTTTATAGAAAGATTGAAGGATAGACAAACATATAGATATATAGACAGATAGACAAATAGTTTAATAGATAGAAAGAAAGAAAGATAGATGGATAGATAGATAGATTGATTAATTGATAGAAAGAGAGATAAACACTCAGGTAGGTAGACAATTAGGCATGCAGGCAGACAAACAAATAGACAAACAAACAGATAAACAACTTGACACATAAATAGAAATATAGATGGATAGAAAGAAAAATAGATAGATAGTTTGATAGATAGATTAACATACAGATTAATAGACAGATAGATATATACAATAATACACAGATAGATAGATAGATAGATCGATAGATAGACAGACAGACAGACATATTGATAGATTATTAGACTGATAAATATACAATAGATAGTCATATAGAGAGAGAGATAGATAGATAGACATATTGATAGATAGAGAGATGAGAGAAAGATAGACAAATAGATACATAAATAGATATATAGATACATAGGCAGATAGATAGATATATAGACAGATAGAATGATAGATTGAAAGATAGATTGATAGATAGATTGTAGATAGATTAATAAACAAATTGATAGATAGATAGATAGACCAATTGATAGACTGATCAGATAGACAAATTGTTAAAAAGTTTGCTAAATAGATTGATATATAAATAGATAGATAGATTGATTGAATGATAGATAGATATATAGATAGATAGAAATATATATAGATAGATCGATCAATAAATTATTAGACAAATAGATAGATAGATACATAAATAGATATATAGATAGTTAGAAAAATATATAGATAGATAGAAACACAGACAAATATATAGATAGATAGATAAAGAGATTGATAGAAAGATAGAGATATAGTTAGATAGAAAGATATATATATATATATATATATAATTAGATAGATATAGATATATAGATAGATAGATAGATATATTGATAAATAGATAGATTGACAGATATAAGCACATGCATATATACAAATAGACAAACAAATAGATAGATAGACATTTTGACTGACACACAAATAGACAGATAGGCAGACAAATAGTCATGAAGACAGGTAGACAAATAGATAGACATATATATAGACACACAGAAAAACAAACATATAGACAGACAGATATACACACACACACACACACACACACACACACACATATATAGATTGATAGATGGAATGATAAAAAAATAGATAGACTGATAGATAGGCTAATAGATATATAGATATATAAATAGATAGAGAGAGAGAGAGAGAGATATATATATATATATATATATATATATATATATATATAAAGATATTTAGACAGTATATATAGATATATATATATATATATATATATATATGGATAGATAGATACACAGATAGATAGAAAGATATATAGACAGACAGATAGATACATAGATAGATACATAGATAGATAAAAAAATGGATAGATAGATAACTTGATAGATAGATAAACACATAGATAGATAGATTGATAGATAGATCGACAGATAGATAAACAAATAGATAGAAAAAAAGATAGACAGATACATAGACAGATATATAGATAGATAGATAAAAAAATAAATAGATAGATAGATATATATATATATATATATATATATATATATATATATATATATACAGACAGATAGTTAGGTAACAAACAAATTGATATACAAATAGATCGATAGTTAAATTGATAGATAGAAAGATAGATAGGAGATAGACAAATAAATAGACAAATAGATAGATATATATATATACGCACACACACGCACACACACACAGAGAGATAGATAGATATATTGATAGAGAGACGTATAGATAGTCAAATATAGACAGATAGATATACACTTTGATAGATAGACACACAGACATATAAACAAATAGACAAATAAATAGATAGGAAAACAAACAAAAAAACAATACATAAACAACAATCAGAGAGGCATACGGCCAATCAGATAGCCAGACAAATAGATTGACACATATATAGAGAGATAGACAACTAAATAGTTAGACATATAGATAGACAAATACATAGATAGATATATAGATAGTTATATAGATAAATTCATACATAGATTGGTAGATCAATAGTTAGACAGATTGATACACAAATTGAAAGATAGAAAGATAGTTAGATAAACAAATAGATAGACAAATAGATACATAAATAGATACATAGATAGATATATATATATATAGTCAAATAAATAAAGAGATAGATAGAAAGATAGTTAGATATAAAGATAGATTTACAGTTAGATAGATAAATAGATAGATAAATAGATAGATTGATAGACAGAATGTTAGATTGATTGATATATAGATTGATAGGTATTTTCATAGAGAGATTAAAGGATAAACAAACATATAGATATACAAACAGATAGACTAATAGATCGATAGATATAAAGATTGGTAGACAAATAAATAGATAGATTAATTGATTGATAGAAAGAAAAAGAGGTAGATACTTAGGAGGTAGACAGACAATTAGGCAGGCAGGCAGACAAACAAATAGACAGACAAACTGATAGACAAATTAGCACATAAAAAGAAATATAGATGGATAAAAAGACAAATAGATAGATAGTTTGATAGATAGATTAATAGATAGATTAATAGACTGATAGATATATAATTTAATAGATAGATAGATAGATAGATAGATAGATTATTAAACTGATAAATATATAATAGATTGACATATAAAGAGATAGATAGTTATATATATATATATATATATATATATATATATATATACATATAGATAGATAGAGAGATGAGAGAAAGATAGACAAATAGATACAGAGATAGATATATAGATACATAGGCATATAGATAGATAGATAGATAGATAGATAAACAAATAGAAAGATAGATTGAAAGATTAATTGAAAGATAGATTGATAGACAGATTGTAGACAGATTGATAGACAAATTGATAGACTAATAGATAGTCCAATTGATAGACTGATAGATTGATAGAGATATTGATAAATAGATTGATAGATAAATAGATTGATTGATAGATATATAGATAGATAGATAGAAATATAGATAGATCAATCGATCGATAAATTATTAGACAAATAGATATAGATAGATAGACAGATACATACATAGATACATACATAGTTAGACAAATATATAGATACATAAAGAGATTGATAGAATGATAGATAGATAGTTAGATAGAAAGATAGACAGAAAGATAGATAGATATATATATATATATATATATATATATATATATATAATTAGATAGATAAATATATATAAGATAGATAGACATATATATTGATAGATAGGTAGATAGATAGATATAAGCACATGAATATATATATATATATATATATATATACAAACAAATAGATTAATAGATATTTTGACAGACACACAGATAGATATATAGACAAACAGGAAGGCAAATAGTCATGAAGACAGGTAGACAAATAGATCGACATATATATAGACACATAGACAAACATACATTTAGATAGACATGTATATATATATATTAATAGTTGGAATGATAGATAGATAGATAGATAGATAGAAAGATAAATAGATAAAAAAATAAATAGACAAATAGATAGGTAGATATATAAATAGATAGATAGAAAGACAGATAGATTGATATATAGATAAATAAAAAGAGAGATACTAAGATAGAAAGAAAGAAAGATATATATATATATATATAGACTAATAGATAGATAGATCAATAGATAGTTAGATAGTCAGATAGATTTACATGTCGATAGATAAATAGATAGTCAGATAGATTTACATGTCGATAGATAGATAGATAGATAAAAAGATAGACAAACAAACAAATAGACAAACAAATAGAGAGATAGATAGATAGACAAACAAATAGACATATAGATGGACAGAAAGATAGATATAAGGATTAGATTGAAGGATTGATAAATAGATACATAGACAAATAGATAGTTAGATAAATAAATAGATAGGTAAAGAGATAGATAGGAAGATAGACAGATAGATAGATATTATGATAGACAAAGAGATAGAGAGTTAGATAGATAGACAAATAAATAAATAGGTAAAGAGATAGACATACAAACATATAGATAGATATATAGATAGATAGATATTAAGATAGATAAAAAGATAGATAGATAGATAAATATACAGATAGATAAATACATATATAGATTTATAGAAACAAAGATAGATAAATAGATAGATATATAGAAAGTCGGATAGATAAATAGATAGATAGACATATAGATAAATAGATAGTTAGATAGATAGACAAATAGATAGATAGAATGATCAAATGATAATATATTAATATATGGATTTATATACAAAATGATTGATAGATTGATAGACAGACATATAAAGAGATTGATAGATATACAAATAGACAGGTAAATAGATAGATATATAGAAAAATAGACAAATATAGATAAAGACAAATAGAAAAATAGATGGATAGACATTAAAGTAGGTAGATAGTAAAGTAGGCAGGCATACAAACAAATTGATAAAAAAATAGAACCACAAGTTGAATGATAGATAGATATATAGATAGACAGATAGATAAATAGTTTGTAAGATAGATTAATCTACAGATAGATAGACAAATAGAAATAAAGATAGATAGATTAATTGATAGATAGATTGTTATATAAATTGATAAATATATTTATAAATAAATTAATTTTAAAATAGATTGATTGATTGATAGACATATTGATAGATAGATTGAGTGATAGATTGATAGATAGGTTCAAAGACAGATTGATAGACAAAAAGATAGTTAAAAAGATAGACAATAAGATAGATGGTTTGATAGATAGATAGACATAAAGATATATAGATAGATATAAAAATTATTAGAAGGGTAGATAAATATATAGATATATAGATAGATAGATAGATAGATAGAAAAAAAAATAAATAGATAGATAGACAGACAAATAGACAAATAGATAGATAGTCATGCAGGCTGACCGTCAGTCTGGTAGGTATACAAAATTGACAGATTGATATATTGATAGATTAGATAAACAAATAGGCAAATAGATACACAAATATATAGATAGTTTGATAGGTAGATTATAAGACACATTTATAGGCCGAATGATAGATAGATTGAAAAACAAATTGATTGAAAAAATGATGAATAAATAGATAGACACAAATAGATATATAGATAGATAGAAAGTTAGTTAGATAGATAAATAGATAGATTTAGAGATAGTCAGATAGATACATAGATAGTCATATAGATAAATAGAAACATATAGAGATACATAGACATGTATATAGACAGTTAGATAGATAGATAGATAATAGATAAATAGACAGATTAATACATAAAATTATTAATAGATTGATAAACAAATTGATAAACAGATTGATAAAAAGATTGATTGATAGATTGATAGATAGATTGATTGATAGACATATTGATAAATAGACAGATAGACAAACATAAAGATATACAAACAGACAGACAAATAGATGGTTAGATAGAAAGAGAGATAGACACATTGATAGATAGCCAAACAAATATAGATATAGATACTCAAGTAGGAAGATAGTCAGGTAGGTAAGCATATAGACAAATAGATATACTAAATGATAGACAAATAGACACATTGATAGGAAGACAAATAGATATATAGACAGATAGAAAGATAATTCGATAGATAGATTAATACAATGATTAATTGACTGATTGATATAAAATTGATTGATAGATAGATAGGCAAATAGATTGATAGATAGATAGTCAGATAGATAAATAAATTAAAAGATAGACAAATAGATATAAAGATAGATAGAATGAAAGACAGATAGATAGTTAGTTATATAGACAGAAAGATAGACAAATAAATAGACAAATTGATATATTGATTGATAGATATAATGATTGATAGATTGATAGACAAATTGATAGATAAATTTATTTCAATATTGATAGATAGATTGATAGAAAAATAGACAAAATACAAACAAACAAACAGATTGATAAATAAAAATTTAGATACACAAAAAGATTGAGAGAAAGACTAATAGAGAGATAGAGAGTCAGGTAGGCAGTCAGTCTACAGAGATGTAGATAATCAAATAGACAAATAAACTGATATACAAATAAACACATAGATCAAAAGATAGATAGATATATTCATAGAGAAATATTATTATAGAGAGAAAGAGAAATAGATAGATAAATAGATTGAATGATTGATTGATAGTCAGATAGATATACAAGTAGATAGATAGATAGGTAGAGACACAAACAAAAAAATAAATAAACAAACAGAAAATAGATAAATAGAAAAATAAATAGATAGATGGATAGTCAGGTAGGTAGATAGACAAATAGATAGACAGATAGATAGATAAACAAATAGATAGACAGATAGATATATACTTTGATAGATAGGTTAATAGATAGATTCATACACCAATAAATAAAATATTTATAGACATATTGATAGAAATAGATAGATAGATAGATAGTCAGATAAAAAAATAGATACACAGATAGATAGATAGTTAGATAGATAAATTCATAAAAAATAAATAGACAGATAGATAGACAAATAGATAGGAAGATAGATAAATAGATAGATAGAGAGATAGATAGAAAAATAGATACACAGAGAGATTGAGAGATACATAGATATAAAGATATTTAGAAAAATAGATAGAAAGATAAAGATATAGAAAGACATATAAATAGATAGATAGATACATAGATTGACAAATAGTTAGATAGATAGATAAATAGATAGAAAGATAAACAAATAAATAGAAATAGGGACAAATAAATAGATAAACATATAGATAGATAGATACATAGAAAGGTAGCCTGACATTTAGTCAGGCAAGGATACACACATACATACATATAGATAGATATACATACAAACAAATAAACAAATAGATAGATAGAGAATGAAATAGATAGATGTATAGATAGTTTGATAGATAGATTAATAGACCTATTGATTGCCAGATAGATAGACAAATAGATAGATAAATAGATACACATATATATAGATTGATATATAGTCAGATAAATAAATTGATATATAGAAAGTTAAATAGATAGATAGATAGATATATTGATAGATAGAATGATAGCCAGATTAATAGATCGATTGTTAGGAAATTGATTGATAGATCAATATATAGATTGATTAGCATTCAGATAGACATACATGCAAATAAAAAAATAGATATACAAACTGATATATAGACAAAAAGATAGATAGATAGGTATACAGACATACAGATAGAGAGATAGAGAAACAAGTAAGCATGCATTTAGGCACGTAGGTAGATAAACAAATGGATAGACAAATAAATAGATACATTAAGACACATAAAGGAAGACAAACAAATAGATAGATAGATATATAGATAGTTTGATATAAAGATTAATAAACAGATTAAAAGACTAATAGATAAACAAATTGATACACTTCTAGATATATAGATAGATAAATACACAAATAGATAGATAGATAGATAGTCATATATATAAATAGATAGAAAGATAGCCAAATAGATAGATAGATATTTAGATTGAAAGATAGATCAATAAATTCATAGATAAAATGATTTATAGATAGATAGATAAACAAAATAATGGAAAGATTAAAAGATAGATCAATAGATAAATAGATACACTATTAGATAGGTAGTTAGATAGAAAGATACAATGACAAATAGATAGACAAAAAGATAAATATATTATTAGAAATATAGATAGATAGATTGATTGACAAATATATTTATAGATAGATAGACAAATAAATAGACAAGTAGAATAGATAGATAGTAGATAGATATACAAATAGACAGACAGACAGATAGTTAGTTAGTTAGTTAGACATATAGATTGTTAGAAAGATACAAAAAATAGATAGACAGATAGATAGATATACAGATAGATTGACAAATAGAAAGAATGAATAAATGATTGATTGATATGTAGATAGATAGTTAGATAGATAGATAGACAGATAGATAGATAGTATATAGATAGACATTTAGATAGAAAGACAAACAGATAGATAGATAGATACAAAGATAGATAGATAGATAAATAGATAGATAGATAGTTAAGTAGATATATAATAGATAGATAGATAGATAGACAGACAAATAGAAAAATTGATAGGTAGATAGATAGATTGATAGACAAACAAATTGATAGACATGTAGATAGTTAATTAGCCAGTTAGTCAGGTAGGCAGACATTCATGCAAGTAGGTAAGCAGATAAGCAGATAGATAGATATCTATCTATCTATATATAAATAGAGAAATAAAGAAATAGATAAATAGACAAACAAACGAATAGATATCTATCTATCTATTTATCTATAGATAAATAGATAAGCAGATAAGCAGACAAATAGAGAAATAGATAAATAGTCAAACATACAAACAAATAGATAGACAGTAGATAAGCATATGTATAAATAGTTTGATAAATAGATTAATTGAAAGATTGATAGAGAGATAGATAGATTAACATAATGATAGATATATTGATAGACAAATAGATAGACAGATAGATAGATAGATAGATAGATAGACAAATAGCTAGATAGATTGTTAGATAGAATGATAAATAGATTGATGGATAGATTGATAGATAGACTAGTCAATATATTGATATAATGATTGATATATATAATAATAGACAGATAAATAGATAGAATGATATACAAATAGATAGATAGATAGAGATACAGACATATAGATAGATAGATAGGTATATAGATTGATTGATAGTTATATAGATATATAGATAGATAGATAGACAGATAGACAAATAGAGAGTTGATAGAATGATAGAAAGATAAAAAGATAAACAAATAGATTGATATATATATGGATGTATAGTTTGATATACAGATTGATAGACAAAATTGATAGATAGATAAATAGATAAAATGATTAATTGATAAATATATTCATAAATAGATTGAAAGAAAGATTAATATAAAGATAGAAACAAAGATAGATAAATAGATAAATAGATAGATCGATAGTAAGATAAATAAATATAGATATTTATATACATGTTGATAGATAGAGAGATATATAGATAGAAAGATAGATAGTTAAATAAATAGAAACATAGATAGATAGATAGATAGACTGATAGATAAAAAAATATGTTGATAGATAGATAAACAAATCGATAGTAATAAATATAGATAGATATATTTACAAATAGAATGATTGATTGATAGACAAATTCATATATAGATTAATAATCAGATAGATAGATAGATAGATAGATAGATAGATACAAAGAAATATAAATAGAAAGATAGAAAGAAAGATAGACACATAATTAGATAAATAGATAAAAAAGTTGATAGATAGTTTGATAGATAGATAGATTGATAGATAAATAGATAGACAATGATAAATATATAGATAGATAGATAGACAGATAAAGATATAAAAAGATAGATATATAGACAGATAGATAGTTAGATAGATAGATAAAGATATAGAAAGATGGATATATAGATAGATAGATAGTTAGATAGATAGAGAGATTGATTGATTGATTATCATATATATAGGTAGGTAGATAGTTGGATAGATAGATACATAAATAGATATATAGATAGATTATTAAATAGATACATAGATATAGATTGATTGATATATAAATAGATAGATAGGTAGATATATAGATTGATTGATATATAAATAGATAGATAGGTAGATATATAGATAGACAAATAGATAGATAGATTGATTGATTACTAGACATTTTGATAGAAAGGCTAATTAATAGACAGATATATAGACATATATATAAACAGATAGATAGATAGAAAGATAGATAGACAAAAAGATTGATAGATAGATTGATAGTTAGACAAATAAATAGATAAACAGCAATATAGTTAGAATGTTTGATTGAAAGATATTCAGATAAATAGATTGACAGATATATTGATATATAGATAGATAGATAAATAGATAGGTAGATAGATAGTTAGACAGATAGTCAAATAAATAGACATATAGATTGAAAAATAGATAGACAGATAGATAGATAAATAGATATATAGATAAATACACAGTTAGATAGACATACAGATATATATATATATATATATATACACACACACACATAGATAGAAAGAAAGATAGATAGATAGATATAAATATAGAGATTTAGATAGATAGATATATTAATAGATTGATAGATAGAAAAATAGATAGAAAGATAGTTAGATAGAATGACGAATAGATAGACATATAGATAGATAGATAGATAAATAGATAAATAGATATACACATAGATAGACGGATAGATATATATATAGATAGATAGAGATATAGAAACATAAATATATTGATAGATGGATAGACAGATAGACCGACATATAAATATAGAGAAAGATAGGTAAACAGATAGATAGATAGATAAATAGACATACATATAGATAAATATATATATATATATATATATATATATATATATAGATAGATAGATTGATTTAAAGATAAATAGATATGATGATAGATATATATATAGAAACATAGATATAATGATAGTTAGATAGATTGATAAATAGATAGATATATTGATAGACAAATAGATAGATAAACAAATAAATATACATATTGATAGATATATTGATACACAGATAGTTAGACAGAAAGATAGACTTATAAATAGTTAATAGAAAGACCAATTGATAGACATATAAATAGACAGTTAAATAGCCAAATTTATAGACATATAGATTGGAAAATAAATTGAAAGATAGATAGACAGATACATAGAAATATATCTAGTTAAATTGATATATAGAATGATAGATAGAATGATAGATAGATTGATATATAGATTGATAGAATCATAGATAGAAAGATTGATAAATAGATTGATAGAATGATATATAGATAGATAAATAGATAGATAGATAAATAGATAGAATGATACACGGATAGATAGATAGATAGACAGATACATAGACAATGGATTGGTAGATAGATTGATTGATAGATATATAAATATATAAATAAATAGATAGATAGATAAATAGATAGTTAAATAGATAGGCAGATAAAAAGATATAAAGATATATAGATAAATTGATAAATAAATATATGGATAGATTAATAGACAGATTGGTAGACAAATACATGATAGACATATAGTTAGAATGATTGATTTATAAATAGATTCATAGAAATATTGAAAGATAGATTGATAGACATATAGAAACAAAGATAGATTAACAGATAGATAGATAGATAGATAGATAGAAAGATACATGGATAGAAAGATACAAAGATAGAAAGATAGTTAGATTGATTGATTGATATACACGTTGATAGATAGAGAGATCTATAGATAGAAATACATATAGATAGATAAATAAATAGACAAACAGATAGATAGATAAACTGATAGATAGACAAATAAGTAGATAGATAGATAAACAGATCGATGGATATATAGATAGAATGATTGATTGATGACAAATTCATAAATAGATTGATAGTCAAATTAATAAATAGATATATACAAAGATATATAAATAGATAAAGAGATAAAAAGATAGACACATAATTAGACAAATAGAATGATAGATTGATAGTTTGATTTATAAACGGATAGATTGATAAATAAATAAATAGATAGACAATGATAGATACATAAATAGATAGATAGACACATAAATATATAGAAAGATAGATAGATAGACAGATAGTTAGTTAGATATATAGAGTAAAGACAGATAGATAGACATATTGATAGACACACAGATTGATTAATTGATTAATTAATTGATACTTGGATATATATAGAGAGATTATAAGATAAATACATAGATATAGATTAATAAATAAATAAATAGATAGATAGATTGGTAGACATATAGATAGACTAATAGATAGATAGATTAATAGGTAGATTGATAGACATATTGATAGACAACTTGATTATTAGATATTTAGACAGATAGATCCTCAAATAAATAGATAGATAGATTGGCAAATTGATAGACAAATAGATATGCAGATAAATATATAGATAGATAGATATACAAATTAATAGATAGATATATAGACAGATTGATCAATAGATAGATATATAGATAGAGAGATGGACACATATATATATATACCTATAGATAGATAAGTAGATTCATAGATAGACAAATATCTAGATAAATAGATTAATAGATAGATAAATAGATAGATAGATAGATAGATAGATAGAAAGAAAGATAGATGGATAGATATATAGATAGACATATATATAGACAGATAGATAGAAAAATTGATAGTTAGATAGATAGATATTAAAAAATTGATATATATATATATATATACATAGAAATTGATAGACATATAGATAGACAAATAGATATAAAGATAGATAGACAGATTTATTGATCGATATATAGATAGCCAGACTAACAGATAGCAAGATAAATTGATAGATAGATTGATATATAGATAGATAGATAGGCAGAGAGACAAATAGACAAATAAATAGACTAACAAATAGAAAAATAGGTAGACAGTTAGAATGCCATATAGTTAGTTAGTGAGTCAGACAGAAACGAAAACAGTCAGGCATGCAGTTTAATAGATAGACTAATAGACAAACTGACTGAATGATTGACAAACTTATAGATATACAAATAATCAGGCAGCAAGTATAATAGATAGAAAAATAGACAAACTGACTGGAAGACTGACAAACTTATAGATAGACAAACAGATAGACACATAGCAGATAGGCAGATATATAGATAGTTTGATAGAGATATTAATAGATAGATTTTTAGTTAGATAGATTGACAAATTGCTATATAGATTTATAGACTATTATATAGACTAATAATTAAGCATATAGATAGATAGATAGAAAATAAATAGATAGATAGATAGAGAGAGAGACAGATAGATATGAGGATGGATAGATTGTCAAATAGATATACAAATTGATAAAGAAATAGATAGGTAGAAAGATAGATAGACAAATAGCTACATACAATGATTGACAATATGATATAAAGATTAATAGATAAATTAATAGATAAATTAATAGATAAATTAATAGATAAATTAATAGATAAATTAATAAAGAGATTTATAGACATATTGATAGATGGATAGATGGATTGTTAGATAGATAGATTGTTAAATAGATAGAAAATGATAGATAGATATATAGATAGATAAATAGATATATAGATATATAGAAAAATAGATAGATAGACATAGTGATATATAGTTAGATTGATTGATTGATTAAGAAGAAATAAAAATAATTTTGAACCTCATTAAAGTGCTTAATGCATCAATCTTACATATATATAGAGAAGCCAATACTTTGGCGGATAGCCTTGCAAGATTAGGTTCGATAAGAGGAGAACATGAATTTGATGAGGTTTCGATGCCAGAAAAACTAAAAGGAATAGCGAGATTAGATAGGAAGGCCTTCCCTTATTTAAGATTTTGGAAGGGTAGTATTAACAGAAAAAATAAAATATGAGAATTATATGAATATAAGATGTTAACTGTTATGGTATTGTGGTAGCTTCTGTGCAGGGGAATTTCTGTCTCTGTAGGTTAACAGGTATGAACATTATGGAGGCGAAGGTAATAGGGTAAGGTAATATATTGGTTGTTAGAATATTTTACTGTAATTTCTTTTTTCTTAGCAACGAAGTTCCTTATATAAATAACCAGAAAATCCAGCAGCTGCTGGAATTTTGGAATCTTAGAGCATGTGATGTTTTGTTATTAATGGTTTACAGTCTGTTTTAATGTATAAGTTAAGTGGTTATGTGTGAATGTTGTAAAAAGTCATGTGTTAATTTATGATAGTTTATAGTTTATTTGGACTTGTAAGTGTCTAGAATAGGAGACTGGTCTGGAAGCTGTCCAAAGCTGGAAGAATCAGCTTATGAGTTTAAAGGGGCACCGATGTAAGTAGAAATGGAGACAAGATAAAGTGCATCAGGATCAAAGAGCAAAGGATAACATCAAAGGCAGGATGCAAGAGCAGCCATAAGGTAAACTAGATGAATGTAGAGTATGTATACATGTGGCCTTCTTTTGCAGGAAATCAGTAAAGTTTATACAAAATAAGCATAAACCGGGAGTCTAAAAGGATAGAAACTTATGGAAACCTCACGTAGAAGTAGGAGCTCAATCAGATGCTAAGGAATATATCAAGGAATGATAAAGCTATACGCATGAAATTTAAAGCTAACCTCAAATAAGTGCATTCATTGCAAATTATTCTTTAGGATAGATGATTAGCTATTTTAATTTTAATTTTAATTCTAAGTTTGATGTTAAAGATTAAGGTTGTAAGTGGGGAATGGGTAGATTTTAGTTTGTAAAAATGGTATTCCTCCGCCAAAAGAGAGGGCTAATATTAATAAACTCCTTTTTAAAAAAAAAGATAGATAGATAGATTGATTATTAGACAGATATATAGATAGAGATTTAAAGATATATAGATAGACATATATATAGATAGATAGATTAATAGATAGATAGATTGATATATTGATTGATATATTGATTGATATATATATATATATATATTAAAATAGATAGTTATACTTTTAAATAGATAGATAGATAGAGAGATTTATAAACAGATAGATAGACAGATAAAGAGAAAAATAGATATACAAATAGATAGATAGATAGATATATATATATATATATATATATATATATATAGAAAGAATGATTGATTTATTGATTGACATATATATGATAGATTGTTAGACAAGCATATAGATAGATAAATAGATAGGTAGACAAAAAAATAGATAGATAGAGAGATAAATAGATAGATAGATATACAGATAGATAGTTATATAGTTAGATATATAGATAGATATAATGTTAGATTTATAGATTGATAGACAAATAAATATATACACAGATAGTTAGATAGATAGATAGATAGATAGACAAATAAAATGATTGATTTTTAGATAGATACATAGACAAATTGATAGATAGATAGATAGATACAAAGATAGATAAACAAATATATAGCCACATAGTTAGACCAATAGAGAGATAAATAGAAAGTTAGATAGATAGATTGATAGACATGTTTATAAATATATAGATATATAGATACATAAATAGATAGATATATTTTTAAATAGGTAGACAGATAGAGAGATAGATGGATAAATAGATAGAAAGACTACTTTATAGATAAATAGTTAGATATACATAAAAGTAAACAGATAGATAATTTGAAAGATAAATTCAAAGATAGATATATTGACAAATAGTTAAATAGATAAACATACAAATAGATATACAAATAGATATACATAAAGAGATACAAATATATTTATATATTTAGAAAGATTGAAAGATAAACATATAGATAGTATATTGATAGATATACATGGACACAATCAAATAAATAGGTAGATAAATAGGCAAAAAGATAGACAGATAGATAAAAGACAGGTTGGCAGACATAGATAAATAGATAGATAGATAGGTATATAAATAGATATATAAATGCATATATATAGACATATTGAAAGATTGATAGAAATATACATAGAAATATAGATAGATTGATAGATAGATTGATAGATAGAAAAACAAATAGATAGATATATACATAGATAGACATAATGATATAAAAATAGATAGACAAATAGATACATAGATAAAAGATAGACAAATAAATACAAAGATAGATAGA
Source organism: Sapria himalayana (assembly GCA_029783825.1). Classification (NCBI taxonomy): domain Eukaryota; kingdom Viridiplantae; phylum Streptophyta; class Magnoliopsida; order Malpighiales; family Rafflesiaceae; genus Sapria; species Sapria himalayana. Next base: position 98,219 of record JAREIK010000986.1, on the reverse strand, counting down.
CATATAGATAGATTGGTAGATAGATTGTTAGATAGATAGATAGATAAATAAATAGATAGTTAGATAGATGACAGACAAATAGATAGATAGAAAGATAGATAGACAGATAGATATATAGGTATATAAATTTTTAGATTGATAGATAGATAAATAGATAAATTGATAGATGACAGATAAATAGAAATAGAAATATATATATATATATATATATACACACACAAATAGATATACAGATAGATATACATATAGATAATAGAAAGATAGATAGAAAATAGATAGATAGATAGATAGGTATATACATAGATAGATAGATAGACAGAAAGATAAATAAAATAGATAGATAGATTGGTAGACAATTAGATAGATAGATAGATATATAGATACAAAGATAGAAAAAAATGATAAACAAACATAAAGATAGACATATAGATAGAGAGACAGACAGACAGATAGATAGATAAGCAAATAGAGAGATTGATAGAAAGTATGATATACAGATATAAAGATAGAATAATAGATAGTTAGTTAGATTGATTGATTGATTGATAGACAAATTGATAGATAGATTCCCTGATTACTAGACACATTGATAGATTGATTGATAGAAAGATTGATTGACAGGTAGATAGATAGATTTATAAATAGATAGATTTATAGATAAATAGATAAATAAATATATAAATTGTAGATAAAAAATAGATCGATAGATTATTTTGAAGACATATATATATATATATATAGATATATATACAAATATACAGATATATAGATAGATTGATTTTTAGATAGATAGAT
>JAREIK010000986.1:67500-94424 GCA_029783825.1 Sapria himalayana | reverse complement strand
TTGAAATATAGATAAATAGACTGATAGTATATACAGATTGTAATTTTTATATATAGATAGATAGATAAAAATAGATAGACATTGATATATATATATATATATATATATATATATAGATATACGAATAGAAAGAATGAAATAGAGACAATCGACATATAAACAATTAGATAATAAATAGATATACACATAGACGTATAGATTGATAACTTAAGGCATATAGCAGATAGAATATAGACTTTAAACAAATTTTCAGATATATAGATAGACAGTTACCCAGATATATAGATAAATAGATATATAGATAAATAGAAAGAAACGAAAGAAAGATTAAAAGGTAGATAGGTAGATAGATAGATAGATAGATAGATTAACACATAAACTCATATTAGACATTAGATAGGTAAATAGGCATATTAATTGATAGTTGATAGATAGATAGATAGACATATAAAAATGATAGATAAATAAATAGTCATAACTATAAACTGATAGACTATATATGATAGACTATAAGATAGTTGGATATTAGAATGATAAATAGATAGATTGATTTACAAATTGATAGTTAGCTAGAAAATAAATAGAAAGATATATTGATTGATTGATTAATAGTCCACTAGAATAATAGACTTATATACTAAAAGATAGATAGAGAGATAGATAGAGAGACATAGGTAAATAGAAAGATAGACATACAGATAGATTGATAGATAGTTAGATAGATAGAGAAAGAGATATACACATAGATAGCCTTATAGACAAATATATTGATTGATTGATTGATAGTCTAATAGATGAATAGATTGATAGAAAGGTAGATTGGCAGACAGATAAATAAATAAATAGATAGAGAGATAAACAAATAAACAAATACAAAGATTGACAAATAAGAAATAGGAAAGATACACAAATAACAAATAATATATAGGACAAACAAACAAGTAGACATAAAGATATATAGAAACATATACAGATAGACAAACCGATAAATAGACAGTTATTAAAATTGATAGATAGATATATATATATATTGATAGACATACAGATAGATATATAGATAGATAGATAGATAAATATATAGATAGACACCTTGGCAATAGAAAGATAGATAGATACAAAGTGTGAAAGATAGATAGATAGTCAATTAGACATATAGGTAGATAGACAAATAGGCAAATAGAGAGATAGTCAGATATACATATAAAAAATAGATAGATTGAAAGATAGACAGATAGATATATAGACAGATAGAATGTTAGATTTATAGTTAGACAGATAAAGAGATATATTGATAGATATAGTCAGATAGATAGATATATATACAAATATATAGATAGAAAAATAGTTAGATAGAAAGATGGATAGATAGGCAAAATATAGATTAGTAGATAGAAACATAGCTAGATAGATAGAAAGATAGATACACACATAAATGGATAAAAATATTAATAGTTATATAGACAGATAGAAAGATAAATAGATAGATAGATAGATAAACATAAAGAAAGAAAGATAGATAGATAGATAGATAGATAGAAGATATAAAGATAAATAGATAAATAAATAGATAAATAAATATTTTGATAGAAAGGAAGATACATATATAATAAGATAGAAAGACTTATAGACATATTGAAAGATAGATATATAGTAAGATAGAGATAGAGAGAGAGAGATAGATAGATAGATAGATAGATAAGCATATCTGAAGATAGATAGATAGATAGATAGGTAGATGTACAAACAAAAAGATAGACAATTAGATAGATAGATATATAAATAGACAACTAAATAGATAAATAAACAAATAGATAGATAAGATAGTTATATGCAGAGAGAGATAAATTGATAGATAGATAGACATATGTAGAATTAAGATAATGGATAGACTGGTAGAAAGTATGATAATTAGAAAGTTAGAGAGATATATCGACATTAGACATATAGACATAAAAATAGATATTTAGTTAGATATTTAGACAAATAGATAGATAGATATATAAACTGATAGATTGTTAGCCAATTTTATAGATAGATAGATAATCAGATAGATAGAATCATAGATTACCAGATAGACATAAAGATAGATAGAAAAATAGATAAATAATTACGAAGATAGATATATATATATTGATAGATAGATATATAGACAAATAAACATATAGATAGATAGATAATAGACAGAAAGATTGATAAATAGATAAATAAATAGCTAAATAGATATATAGATAGATAGACAAATAGACTGATTTATCGATAGACTAATAGTTAGAAAGATAGTGAGACAATTATATAGATAGATAGTTAGACAGATAGAAAGAATAACACTTAGAAACTTTTAATTATTGATAGAAAGACATATAATCATTTAGACAAATAAATAGATAGATAGATAGATAGACATATAAACAAATAGATATATAGACATATATATAAATAGCTGATAAATAGATAGATAAATAGTCAGATAGATAGTTATAAAGATACATAGAAAGAGAGATTTATAGACAAATAAAAAATACACAGATGGACAAATAGATAGAAAGATATACAAATATAAAGATAGATAGATAGACAGATTGGCGGATAAATAAATAGATAGATAGATTGACACATAGATAGATAGACATAATGATAATTAAACATATAGCACAATCACCATATAGAATGATAGATGGATATACAAATAGATTTATAGACAGATAAATAGGTATATAGATAGATAGATAGACAAATACTTAGATAGGCAGAAAGATAAATAAATAGATATATTGACAGATAGACAGACAGATAGATATATAGACAAATAGATAGACAGTCATATAGATAGATAGATTATTAGATAGATAGATAAATAGAAAGATATATAGACATATAGATAGATAGATAGAGAAATAGATAGATATACAGATAGATAGATAGATAGGTAGGTAGATTAATAAGTAGAAAGAAAGATAGAAAGATTGTTATATAGAGAGATAAATAGAAAGATAGTTAGACAGATTGATAGACCAATAGATAGACAATTAGAGAGATAGATATACAGATAGATAGATAAATAGATAAAAATATAGATAGACAGACAGATAGATAGATAGATAGACATATAGATAGAAAGATAGATAGAAAAATAGATAGATATATAAATAGATAGTTAGACTGGTTGATAGATAGATAGATAGACAAACAGATATATAGAAAGATAGAAAACTAGATAGATAGATAGAAAAAAAAGATAGACAAGTAAATATATAGATAGATAGACAGATAGATAGATAGATAATAGATAGCTACATAGATATATAGATAGATAGACATATAGATCGATTTATCGATCGACTAAAAGTTAGAAAGATAGTCAGTCAATTTTATAGATAGATTGAATGAAATATACATAGTTAGACGGATAGAAAGAGAAGCACTTAGACACTTACAAATATTGATAGATAAACATATAATCATTTAGACAAAAAATAGATAGATAGATAAATAGACAGATAAACAAATAGTTATATAGACAAATAAATAAATTGCTTATAGATAGATGGACAGTAGACAGATATATAGTTAAAAAGATAGATAGGTATATAGACAAATACAAAATAGACAGATAGACAAATATATTGAAAGATATACAAATATATAGATAAATAGATCGACAGATAGATAGATAGATAGATAGACACATAGATAGATAGGCATAAAGACAAATACACATAGAAAAAGATAGCCATATAGAATGATAGATAAATATACAAATAGATCGATACATAGATAGATAGGTAGATATATAGATAGATAGATAGATAGACAAATACATAGATAGGTAGATAGATATATAGATAGATAGATTGATAGACAAATAGATAGATAGATAGATAGATAAACATATAGATAGAAAAATAGATAAACAAATAGATAGATAGACATAAGGACAAACACACATAGAGCAAGATAGCCATATAGAATGATAGATAGATATACAAATAGATCGATACATAGATAGATAGGTAGACAGATAGATAGATAGACAAATACATAGATATGTAGATAGATATATAGATAGATAGATTGATAGACAAATAGATAGATAGATAAACATAAAGATAGACAAATAGATAAACAAATAGATAGATAGATTATTAAACAAATAGAAAGATATATAATTAGATAGACAAATAGATAGATAAGTAGATAAACAGATAGATAGAAAAGTAGAATAATAGATAGATAGACAAGTAGATAAATAGATAGATATACATATTGATAGTTAGATAGACAGATTAATAGGTAGAAAGAAAGATAGAAAGATAGTTATATACAAAGATAAATAGATAGGTAGTTAGACAGATTGATTTACAGATTGATTGACAGATTGATAGACAAGTAGATAGATAGATAGATATATATATATAATAATAAAATATAGATAGACAAATAGATAGATAGATAGATAAATAGACAGATTGCTAGATAGAAAGATAGGTAGACATAGATAGAAAGATAGACAAATAGATAGATAGATAGTTAGTTAGTTAGTTAGATTGGTTGATAGATAGATAGACAAGTAAATATGTAGATAGATAGACAGATTGAAAGATAAATAGATATATATATATATATATATATATATAGAAAAATAGATAGACAGAAAGATAGAAAGACAAATATATAGATATACAGGCAAATAGACAAACAGATATCCACACAGAAAGATAGATAGGCAAGCAGCTAGGCAGGAAGATAGTTAGGCAGGTAGACACATAGATAGACTATCAGATACATAGACAGACAAAAAGATAAATAGATATTAAAAAAATAAACAAATAAAAAGACAGATAAATTAACTAAAGAAAGACAAATAGACATATAGATATATAGTTTGATAGACAAATTGATAGACAGGTTGATAGACAGATTGATAGATTTATTGATAGATAGATAGACTAACTAATAGATTGTTTGATAGATAGATTGATAGACATAATGTTTCATATATTAAAATATAGATTGATAGATCATTTAATAGATAGATTGATAGATAATGGATAGAGAAAAAAATAGATTGATAAATAGATAGATAGCCAGATAAATAGATAGAGAGATAGATAAATTGAAAGATATATAGATAGACAAAAAGAGAGGTAGATTATTTGACAAATAGATAGATAGGTTGACACACGAATAGATAGATAGGTAGATAGATAGATAGAAAGATAGATACATATGTAAATAGATAAATAGATAGATAGATTGGTTGATAAACAATTATACAGACAGATATATGGATAGAAAGATTGATAGATAAATAAATAGACAGAGAGATAATTAGAAAGACTAATATATAGATAGACACATATATAGAAATATACACAAATAGATAGTCACGAAGATAGAAAGACAGATAGTCATAGATAAATAGAAAGATAGATATATTGATAGATGGATAGATAGGTAGATAAATAAATAAATAGATAAATAGACATAAAGTCGACATACAAATAGATCGATAGATAGATAGAGAAATAGACGTATAGATATATAGACATATAGACATACATATAGATATATAGATAGATAGATATATAGATAATTAGATAAAAATAAGATAGATAAATAAATAGAATGATAGATATAAATATATACAGATTGATAGATAGATAAATATAAATATAGATAGATAGATAAAAAATAGATAGATAGAAAGATATAAATTCAAATAGATATATAGACATGCAGACAAACAAACAGATAGATAGATTGAAAGACAAATTGATAGATAGATTAATAAATATATGGATAGCTAGAAAGATATATATAAAGTTAGTTAAATTGATAAACAGATAGATAGACAAAGAGATAGAAAGATTATTAGACAAATAAATAGATAGATAAACATATAGATAGATAGATAGAAAGTTAGATAGACCTATAGAAAGATAGAAAGATAGGTAGAAAGATAGATAGATAAACAGATATATAGATAAAAAGATAGATAGAACGATAGATAGACATATAGTTAGACAGATAGTTAGACAAGTCAAAAGATAGATAGATATATAGATAGATTGATAGATAAACAGAAAGATAGACAGACAAATATATATATATATATATATAGAAAGATAGATACAAATATAGATAGACAGATAAATAGAAAGATAGATAGATAGATAGATAAATTGATTGATTGATACGTAGATTAATACATAGATTGATAGATGGATTGGTAGATAGATTGATAGACAAATTGATATGCAATTAGATAGATAGATAGTTAGATAGATACATATATAAATATATAGATAGATATGGAAAAAGATAGCTAGATATATAGATAAATAAATAATTAGATTATTAAATAGATAGATAATAATATTTTTATATATATAGATTGATAAATAAGTATACAGATAGATAGATAGATATATATATATATATATATATATATATAAGTAGATAGATTGATACAAAAATAGATAGATAGTATAAATAAAGATAGATATAGAAATAGATAGATAGATCGATAGACATAAAGATAGACAATTTGTTAGATAGTTAGATTGATAAATAGATAGATAGGCATATAGATAGATAGATAGTAAGACATATAGATAGACATATTGATAGATAGATAGACAGGTTGTTTGACAGATAGATAGATATAAAAATAGATAGAAATATAGATATACACATAGATAGATAGATAGACAGATAGATTGACAGATAGATAGAATGAAAGATATATATATATATATATATAGACAAATTGTTAGACTGACAAAAAGATAGATGAATAGATAGACAATAGACACACAAATAGATAGATAAATAGATAGACAAATAGATAAACAATTAGTTAGACAGATAGACATAAAGGTTGCCAGCAAGTTGGTTGACAATTAGGCAGGCAAGCAAACAAACAGATAGACAGACAAATAAATTGGAAGATTGATTGACATATAAACAAAGAGACATACATAGAGAAAGATAGATAGCCAAATAGATAGATAAATTGATAGAAAGTTTCAAACATAGATTAATAGACATATAAATAGATAAATTGATAGACAGATAGATAAACAGATAGAATAAGACATAGATAGACATATATATAGACATATATATAGACATATATATATATATATATTGTTATATAGACTGATATAAAGATTGATAAACATATTGATAGATAGATTGATGGACAATTTTTTAGATAGATTAATGGACAATTTTATAGATAGATTGATAGACAAAATTATAGATAGATAGATAGATAAATATTTTGATAAATAAATAGATAGATAGATTATTAGACACATAGATAGATAGTTTGGTAGATAGAAAGGCATATAGATATATTGATTGACAAATAGATAGCTAGATAGATAGATAGAAAGGTAGATAAATAGACAGATAAAAAGATAGATAGAGAGATAGAAAGATTGATTGATTGATACATAGATAGATAGATATATAGATAGATAGTTAGATTGATTGACAAAGAGATATATAAATAGATAGGTATATAGATAGATAGAAAGATAGATAGATATCCAGATATATAGATAGATAAAAAATAGATAGATTGGCAGACAAGTAGATAGGCATATAGATAAATTGATAGATAAATATAAATATATATATATATATATATATATTGATAGGCAGATAGATAGACAAATAGTTAGACAGATAGAAAGACACTTAGACAAAAAAACAAACAGACACACAAATAGATAGACAGACAGATAGATAGATAGATAGATAGATAGGTTGGCATCAGGTAGGTTGATAATCAGGGAGGCACTTATATAGACAGACAAAAAATATGCAGATAAATAGACAGACAAACATTGAGATATACAAATAAACATATAGATAGATAGACATACAAAAAGAAAATAGACAATTTTTTACATAGATTGATAGATGCAAAGATAAATAGATTTATATAGAGAGAGATATAAAGATAGTAGATAGATATATAAACAAATAGATAATCAGATTGATAGATAGAATGATAGAAGATTGATAGAAATATTAATAGACATATTGATAGAAAGCTTGATAGATAGATTGATAGACAGAATAATAGATAGATAGATAGTCATTTAGAAAGATATATAGATAAATAGACATATTGATACATAGAAAGATAGACACAGATAAATAGATAGATAGTTAGTTAGATAGATATACAAATAGATAGACAGATAGATAGAGAGAGAGATATATAGATAGTTAGATAGATAGATACAATGATAGACAGACAGATAGAGAGAGAGAGAGAGAGAAAATTTGACAAATAGATAGATAGATAGATCGGTTAGTTATATAGTTAGATAGATCGATAAATAGATATACAAACAAACAAACAAACTCTTAGAAATACTAATTGATATATAGACAAAAAAATTGATAGAAAAATAGATAGATAGAAAGTTATAAAGATTAAAAGAAAGAAAGATAGACAGATAAATAGATAGATTAATAAATTGATTAATATATAGATAGTTAGACAAATAGATAGACATATAGATACATGGATTGATAGATAGATTCATTGACAAATTGAAAAGAGATTGATAGGTAGATAAATTAATTAATTGATAGAAAGATAGATATATAGACAGATAGACAGATAGATTAAAAAACAAATAGATAGATAGATCAATAAATTATTAGACAGATAGATATTCTGATAGATATATAGAAACATGGCCACATTATTAGATAGATAGATATATATATAGAATAGATAGATAGATCGATAGATAGATAGATAGAAAGACATATATATAGATATGTAGATTGATAAAAAAAATAGATAGACAGACATATAGGTAGATAGATAGACAAAAATATTGATATATAGATAGATAGATGGATGGATGGATAGATAGATAGACATAGAAATATATATATATATATATATATATATATATATATATTAGATAGGCATATATAAAGACAGATTGATAGACATTTAGATAGAAAGATAGATAGGCATATATATAGATAGATTGATTGATTGATTGACAAATTGATAGACAAAAATATAGATAGATAGATATATAGATAAATTTATAGAGAGATAGATAAACAAATAGTTAGATTGATTGATAGAAAAAATAATGATAGATATATAGATAGATATATAGATAGACAAATAGATAGATAGATATAAAGATAGATAGATAGACAGACAGATAGATAGATTGATTGTTAGATTGACAGTTAGAAAGACTGATAGATAGACAGACAGATAGAAAAGTAGATTAATGGACAGATAGATAGATATTTATGTAGACAAATAGATAGATAGAAAGATAGATTGATAGATATACAAATAAAGGTAGATCGATTGATTGATAGATAGATAGACAGATACATAGATAGATAGATAGATTGATTAATTGATACTTTGATAGACAAATTGATATGTAGATAGATTGATATACTGATATATAAATAAATTTATTGATAGATAGATAGATAGATATAATGACTGATAGATAGACAGATAGATAGACATATCGAAAGACAAATAGAAAGATAGATTACCACAACAAGAAAGAACCCAAATAACTAGGAAAACTTTGCTAGCTATATAGGCTTTTCCATCACTAAAATATAATAATGACGTAATAATGATAGACATTATCACAATCTAAAGTGCTAGTCGCAAAATATTAATGAGAAAATATATTTCCCTAGCAAATTTTTTAAAGATGGAAATTCATTAGCTAATCATTTTTCCCTTGCTAATTTTGATTGTAATTAAGAATAGTAATTGATATTTTTCCACTGAATATATACAAATAATTTCCTAGTTAAATTAGCGAAGAAAAATTCCCTGGCTATTTTCATTCCAAAGTTTTTTTCATAATTTTTTTACAAAAAATTTGATTACATATTTTTTAATTTTTATATTAAATTGAATAAAAACATCTACTATAAACTATTATTTATAATTAACATAATGAAAAAGTAGTTTAGAAATTTATCTGATACAATTTTTACATAGTTAAAATAAAAACATAACATAGGTATATAATCATTTAAATCAAAATCATTATCCTCATCATTAGTTGATGTATTTGTGTTAAGTTCTCCTAAGTTGTTTATCTACTGAAACTCTGTGTACTATCTATCTCATTAAGGCCACTAATCGTGACTACATATATGACATTTGTTGTCGTATTGTATTTGCTAATGCTCAAAAAAATTATTTTGAACTTTCTCAACAACATAATTATCAACACTGAAATCACGAATCAAAGCCACAATATAATAAACTAATGAAAGTCTCACTCTTAACACAAAACAAAATCAAGCATATGTGTTTACTTAATTTCTAGATGCACTGTTTTGACCATATATAGCAGCTAAAGCATATACAACAAGTTTATCTCCTAATTTCAAACACATTACTGATACTTTTTCATTTTTTAGGGGTTGCATATACGAAACAATACTTATCAACTAGCATGTTCATGTCCTTGATCGAAGCTTCCTCTACAGATGCAGATAGAGGCTTAGATTTTTCATTGAGAAGATGATGAAGTGCAATTATGAAAAAATAAACAAGATAGAAAAGTAAAAACGAAATAAAAAACCAAAAAACTAATTAAATAATATAGTGTAGCCAGAAGAAGTAATTAGGAACAAATAAAAAAATGAGAACCAGCATTCAATGAGAAATTGAATCATGTAGTTTTTCTTGGAGAAGGGTTCCCAGATCTAAGTCCACACTATGTTCTTCTCTTTAGTATTAAGGATCAAGACACTCGCTGGAGCCGCCAAGCATCTGACTCTAACCCCATTAGCTAACTCATTTTATTATTCCGAGACACCACACTTGTGTGTTCCATGTTTCCCCAACGAAGATGAATATTTCTTCACCACATCCAACAACTCAAACTGAGCAAAATGAGATGATGCCATCAATTGCAACAATAATAAAACAATACACAAACACATTATCAATTTATTTTTTTAAATAAGAATACTAACACATGAGAATAATAGACACCCATTGTAAGGCGAAATATAAAGAGAAGGAGCAAAATCAAATGAGAAATAGCTGAGCAAACAACTATAGCAAAATGGAAGAAAAAGAAGGAAGCTTTGCCTATCCATCATGCACCCTTTTTGTTGTAGTTGAGAAACCAACACCTACATCACAATGAGCACCTTAATAAACAAACAAACACCAACAACATGCACCACAACTGGGAGGTGGGCTAGATCAATTTGTGTTGGCTCTTAGTAAAGAAAGTAATCTGGCATTCTTCTGGTCTCTTCTAGCTCTCCTCTTCTTGGAGCAGGCTCAAACTACGTCAATTTTAAGGGTGACCTAGGATTTGTAATTTTTAACTCACATATAAATCCATATTTATAATATCATGTTAACAATTAAAATACAAAAAAAAATTAAAATAAACACTCGATAATCAAAATGTCATACAACTAAAATTTTTATATAATTGACAAAAATAATTAGTGCAGCTCAAATTAAGTAATCTCATCAAAAGTATCCAAAATAAAAAAAAACAAAAAAAGTAATATATTCTCTCGACACATCTTTTTTTATAAATTTCTATCTCCTAAAATGTCATTATAGTTTAAATTTTTCAAAAGACTAAATTGAATCTTATAAATAAAGAATTATGATAGATTTACTATCAAAACTAAGAGGAGTTTAAATTGAGTGTATGAGAGAAACAAGTGCAAAATGTTCATCAACCTCGAAAGAGATTCCAATCTTTCATAGTTTTTTCACATTTCTAAGTATATTAAATACAACATGATATAAATTTATTTTAAAAAATTTATAAAACTAATTATACAAATAATATATGCAATATAAAATTAGATTATTACACGATATTTGAACTTTTTTATGACACTCTCATATCTAATAGATTCAAAATTATATCATTTGTGAAATAGAATTAATTTTATATGAACATATGTTATCTTTATTCATAAAAAATATAAAAATATACAAAAGTTTTGCATTTCAACTTTCATAGAAACAAAATATTAATTAGATTCAAATGTATTAAGTTTAATAGAAAACAATTGCATAGAATGTATCAATCCATGCTCATGGAAAATAGATCAATAATATAAAATTTTTCATAGGTAACAAACAAAACTTATCTTGTAAATAAAAATAATCAAGTAATTATTTCATTTGAACCCCATCAAAATTATAATAACAAATAATTTTACAACAATTTATAATAAGAAAATATAAGAGGTGTTTAAAGAAAGAGAAAATCAAAATAAGATTATTTTAACTACTAGATATAAGAAATTAAAATAACAAAACTCATGTACCAATGTATAAGACGTCACCAGCAAGAAAGCCTTTAGTTGAACTTTGTTCTCATCAAAAAAACACTTGTTATTGAATAACTATATAAACTAATTAAAAGTATTAAAACAAAAATAATTATTCAATTCATTTGAGTGGAAAAGTATATCATTTATAATGACATATCATTCTAAATGAGAAGGTGTCTCAAACAAGAATTTAATAAGTCTTCAAATGAATAAGAATAAATATTAATACAAAATAAATAAATATGATTAAAAAAATATTCCATCAAATGGAAGATTAATACTAAAATATATTTGTTTATTTTGGAAAAAAATCCGAAAGATAAGTACAAAAGAGTCAAATGAATTGACTATTTTTTAGTTATAATCAATAAAACAATGAAAAAACTATGTCAAAAGATCTCTCACTAAGGAGCTTAGCACATATGAAATTAAATTTTCCATGAATGAGTGGAAACCTCTTGATTAAGATAACTCTATCTCTTCAAATATTACTAAGAAGTTTAAAAAGGAGTCTGAAGGGTAAAGGAATCACCTAATAAAAAAAATTCTTTAATCAACAAAAAGGTCAATTTAACGTCTTGCAAGGCTACTAAAGTGGATGACTATTATATAAATCAATTAATATTGGAGTACTTGATCTTTAAAGAATGTTTTATTTGACAAATTATGGGTTCAACCCTTAGGTTTTTTGTGAAGGGAGGCCAACTAAGAAGAAAAAGAAAAGATAAATTAATTTTCAATAATTTACGAAAACTAATATATATATATATAAGTAAAAATAAACATATATATGATTGAAAGAGTTCACATGTCAGGTGCTCTCCTACGACGTAACAAGAAAGAACATAAAAAAATAAAATAAATATAGACACTAAATTAAATCTCAACAATCTTTTTCAGAATATTGCATACATGCATTAAATATAAAAATTAAAAGATATGAAAAATACTGACAATCCTCCAAGTGTATTCATGTAGTTGTCTACTATATATTCAATGATAAATATATTCACTAATATCATGTCGAATTGTCTAAATATCACATTAAAATATTATCACCATATGAATTGGTAAACATAACATCTCCAAAAAGTTACTAATATAGTAAAACACACAAGTAACTAATAACATAACTCTTTGCATTGAAGCTAGAAACAACAATATGCCCATATACTATATCTTAGAATTGTGTTCATATGAATGTATGTAGGAAAATCTAATTTGTAACTATAAATACTATGAGTGCAAATAATATTTGATCTGGTTTGTTGTGATTTACAATTTATTATTTTTATTTTATTTTATTTTTTTTTTGCATATGTATAAGAGCATTCAACCTATGGGATATCATAATTCGATTAGTCCATCATATAAGGGTTTACTTTGTACTCATTATGTTATGTGATTTTTTAAATACTCTTCTTTTACTTTGCATTGTTTCTCAGCATAGTATTCAAAGCCAAAATCTTATGGAATACAAATTCTTGAGTGCATGGCTTGCATTTTGAATGGGTAGAAACTTTTAATATTCTATTACAATATAACAAAAAATCATTTTTAGAATTTATATGATAAAAAGTTGGAGATATTTCTCAAATACTCTTTCGATACTTTGCATTGTTTCTCAACATGGTATCAATGCCAAAATCTTATAGAATACAGATTTTTGAGTGTGTGGCTTGAAATTTGAATTTGTTGACACTTTTAATATTTTATTACAATATAACAAAAAATTATTTTTGAAATTATATGATAAAAATGTAGGATATATTTCTCACTAAAATATAATAATTTAGAATCTTGTTCAAATTTTATTAAAGATCCCATACTAATTATCAACCTAAAATTTTTTATCGTCAATTATTAGTTATATATACAAAAAATATTAGAGATGAAGTACATCCAATTATAATTATACTAAACTTAAATTATATAGGGTCAAATGCACCATTTTTTGTAAATTATTTAACATTTCTTCTAAGATGACCCATCTAGTACTCCAGTACTAGTTTTAAAGTTAGATATTTTTTAAAATATTTATATTTGACTAGATTTTATTTCTCATTTAGTATTTTTTCTATTAATCATATTAAAACTTGTCCATACAATATATGTGTGACTATTAATTCTAAATCTTTTGCTTACTCGAGGAATAACACTAGAGAAGAAAGGTTTCTCGACATCATCTAAAATATTTGGATCTTTATATAAAGATTGTACATAGTGCACAAGCCTTCTTCTTTAGCATAAGGTCTGAGAGAAGTTCATATATAAATTTCTTACCATCAAAATTTAAAGAATACATATGATAAGTCTTGAACCCAATACATTGGACTAAGATACTTATATTGAATAAAGACATGAGCTCCAACAAATACATATAATATAAAAATTTCTTAGATGATTAGTCATTTTTGGTATTATTCTCATACAAATACTTTTAAATTCAAAATTCATATAAGATTTGGTTCATTAAAATTTATGTAATAACATACTAAATTTAATTCATTATATGGATCAAATGTATTATTTATAATATTTAATTAACTAAAATTTATGTTAAATTTTACTAGGAAAGAACTATAAACTCAAAAATAATTAAGAACATAATGAATAGAATAATTAAAATAAATAAAAAAAATTATATTAATCTTATGATGCAAAGCATTTATTAGATAAAATATTATTATTTATTGTATATCTTTATTTCTGTATAAGTTTAAAGATTATACAAAATATAAAGATTATATAAATTATTATTATTTATATCTTTATATCTTATAAATATAAAGATATTTATTATATATCTTTATATGTTTAAGCAATTAAGCTTAAAGATTATACAAAATATAATATCTAATATACAAAATTCTCACTCGACACATAATTTATGAGAGATTAATATCTTAATTGTCTTACTTATAAAAATCAAAAAGATTTCATTTATAGTTGTCAATTGGGCCGGGTAGCCCAGACCCAGCCCGAAGCCTAACATTGCATGCAATAGTACCATGACCAGGTTTGTGCCGAGCAGACCCTCAGTACGAGTCTTGTAGTGCCGTGCTGAGGGTTTTTGGCCCACATGCCATGCCAAGCATGTGGGCACAGGTGATGACGCATTGAGTTGCGCCTGACAGGGGGATGACATCGTGATGGCCAATAGGCAATGACAGTATGACGACACGGTACCAAAACTCTAATTTTGTAAAAATTTGACCGCGACCCAAACCAACTAGCCCGGAGCCTGGTAGTTTTTGGGCTCTGGGCCCGTGCCAAGTTTTACCTCCAAGGAACCATTCCATGCCAGGCACGACACTCCAGCTCAGTTGGGCCTTAAAATGTCATCTAATTAGTATCGAACAAAAGACCCCATAACTTTTAACAAAGATATTGTTCATCTTAAAAAAATATTTTGTGACCGACAACAACCCGTAACCACTATTGTATGGCATAATTGTTATTTTCTAATTTATATTAAACATGCATAGTGATGGATTAGCCGTTTTAACAAAATAATTTGGTTAGTTAATTAGGTATTGAGTCATAAATGCCCAAAAACAACTCATGCCTAGGACCTAAGTAGCTCTGCACATGCCACATTGTCATGGGTAACGAGTCACAATTGTCTTACCATGATTCTAGCACAAACAATGTTTGGGCAAAAGTAATGGGTCATATCTAGCACATTGGGCTAGCCCACACTCCAACCACAAATGGCATATGGGGCCACTAAATGAGGCTTAGTAAAACCCACGGTTTCATTCCATACAAGACCATGCCATGCTGAACTAGATAGACACTCATACCACAATAAAATGCTCATAAGTGTGCCCCAATGACTATGTCACTTCATCAAAACTCTAGACCTGTGATACATGACCCGACGGCCATAGTCAATGACAAACTATGAAAGCATATAGTATCTAATAACTATCAAATACTATATTACACAATATATTTTTTATATTATTTATTTAATACATGAATACAAGAATACATAAAAATTATATTGGAGCACTCCTTTTTACTATGATCATCCTCTTCCTTATAACTTAAGTGCAAAACATGAACCCAAACTAAAAGTAATCTCAAAAATTCTGATATAATGATTTATCTCAAACCTGAAAATAATCAAAGTGAAGGAAAAATCACAGGTCTATCTAGTTCTTGCAATTTGAATCTGTTGCCACAAATTGGCCCAATAATAAGGCATCTTCCATCTAGCTCTCAGGGCAACATGAGCTATTTATCAGATAAACCTTTAAAGAATTATTAAAAGCAAATTTAAATAATAAAATTTACAATAAATTAAAGTAAATTCAGATAATAACTTTAGATAATGATATAAAAATAGAATTTGATCAGATGCATAATTAATATAGATTTAATTTTCCACAAAATGCTACAATTGGAAATACCTGAGCAAACCGATAACAAGATGCAATGCCCTAATAGACAGAACTTCTTTCTTAATGTTTGGAGATGAATGAACCAAATTTTCAATAACACCTATCTGCACCAACAAAAATAATTGGTCCAAATAAGAAAACAAAGGGCAAGATCAAAATTTGAGAATAATGTTAACTAAAAAAATAATTGAGGTTTCAATTTTTAAGTATAATGTATAGCAACATCTTCTGAGCACAATATTAAGGTGAGAGTGGGGGGAGCATTGCACTCTACAATCTAAAAAGTCAAAAAGAATGTATTATTTTCTCATAGCAAAGTAAATGATAAAAAATCAGCAATCACAATAAGGAACATCACCTGATTTTTATTCTCGTCATTCTTGTAAGCTAAGATTCTCAATGCCCCAGCAGATGCCCTTTGTACTTTGGTGACAAAGGGGTCTAACAATTCGGCCATAGGTTGTATCACATCATTCATCCTGAAAAATAACTCATTAATAGAAAGCATTGTGCACAGTGCCAAAAGTGATTGCATTAAAAATAACAACCTAATATGAGTTTTGATGGTGCTATTCTCATTGGCAAGGTTGGTGATCGCATCAGTAGCCCGTCTTTGGAAGCTATTCATTGCTTGAGGAGTAGATCCATCTTGTGCCTCTTCAACATGTCCACAAGAGGTGGCAAAGCACTTGTGTCAATAATAAGCTGCTGATGTTTTGGCTGTTCCACAACATATTTGTAAAAGTTCATGAGTGCAACATGTAAACACAGCACAAACAATAGTCAGCAATAGAATGCTGCAATATCTTACAAATCAAACAACTAAAGCCAGATAATGTGTGAGACACTTCATTGTTCATGGATTTTGAACTCATGAATTACTCACAAATTTTATTGAATTCATTCTTAACTAATATTACCATATTAATATTTTAGAAAAATAAATAATATATAATTAATACTAATTATTATAGTTTATAATCATACCTTTTGTGTTTTTTATTTTTTTTTTATTATTTCTTTGTTATTATTAATAGAAGCACCTAACATCTAGACTGCTTCAATTCATTGGCCCATTATATTATATGAAAGGATTGCTTGTTATTTTTTTACTCAGAGTTTTTCATCAAGTTTTATGTTTGGCATAGAATTATGTATAGTATCAAAGCCAAAACTCTAAGGAAAACAAACCTTGAGGCATGTAAGTGTTCAAAATCCTAAATAATGAGAGAGCATACATTGTGCCAACACAGGGGACAAGGGCATACATGATACAGTAACACCCCATATACTACCATCACATACTCTGTGAGATGAGCATCAATTCCATAAAGAGGATGTTGAATGGTTATGCATGACAGAAGAGTTTGTGCATGGTAGTAGGCTCCTCAATTGCACAATAGGCATTGCAGTTGTGTATTATTGTTTTTGTTGATAGTCTGAATGGTTGTACATGGTAATATGGAAAAATAGTAGGCACTTCAATTATATGATTTGAGCAGAAACTAAAATTTGGGGAGAATCCAATAAGTTTAATTTTTTGGCATAACTTCAATTTTTTGGATAACAAATGATTTATCACATTACAATAACAAATGATTTATCTACTTGTAAATTTACTTAAAAATATCCATCTATGATATATATATTCATCATATGATATATAAATTATAGAGATAATCTCTTGTGTATGCATACAAGCATCATATTGCACATCACTATTATCTTATTGCATATTTATATTGAAGTATAAAATTTTATATATAATGTCATATGATGATATAAGTATACAAGTGTTTAGATATAATGTTGTGTTTAAAATATTTTTATAAATGTTACATATATATAAATATATATATGTAGCACTTTTATAAATATTATACAGTATATATATCACATCTATATAAACATTATAAATATTAATATTTATATAAAAAGTTATAGTAATATAATGTTTACAAATATGTATAAACATTTTATATGTTATATAAATTTTATATAAATAATTATATAAATGGATAGTTTTATGTAAATGGTGTATAAATATTTATAAATATTTATAAATATTTATATATGTATAAATATTTATATATGAGATTATATGTTTATATAAACATATCAATGTTTATATATAATGTAATATGCTTATATATATATATATATATATTTGTATATAATGTCATATGATTATATAAATGTATAAAAGCTTAAATATAATGTTATATATTTATAATATTTTTAGAGACAATCAAAATAGAACCCTTAAACTTTGTGTTTATTTTTTCTTAAGTTACTAAAGCAAAATACATAAAGCAAATTTTTTTTAAAGTTGCAGAAGCAGGAAACAATGTGCATACATTTAGTATTTGAAATCCATGAAACCCTAAAAAATTAATCAGTAAAAGAACAAAGTATTATTTCATTAATGGTGGACATTCAAAATATTATAAGTGATGTAAAAATAGAAGAAATAAGTAGAAAAATTAGGGAAAATTGAAAAATAAATGAAAAATAAATAATTTTATAAACCAAACTCCTCTAGTGATTATAAAATTGAGACAAACAGAAAAATATATTTAGTATTCTAAAAGAGAAGAGCAATTATAATCTTACTAGGTAACAAGAAGAGGTAGAATTTGAAGGTTGATTCCATAGTCCCTTTTCACTTCTCCTCTCTTCCTCTTTTAAAAGATAGAAAAAATGGTTTAAGCTTGAATGCCTTAGGATTTTCTTTTTTAATGGAATCTATAAATAAAAAAATGGATGTAAATATATAGACAAAAAAGACATAAATATAAAAGTAAACTAAAATCATAAAAATTAAATAATTTAAATAAAAAATTGAAATAAATTTTTATTTAACCATAAATAATATTATTTCATAAATAAATACATTTATGGTTAATAATTTATGAAAATTTAATGGTTAATTTTTGTAATATTAATTATAAATTAATGAAATGAATTTAGAAAAAACAATTTATTAATGGTTATAAAAATGATGATTAAAAAAATTATATTACTAATAACCATGAAAACTAATAATTGATAATCAAATTTTCAAATTATTTCATTTATAAAAAAACAAATTATATAATATAGCCATAAATAAATTATATAAAAGTATAGCCATTAAAAATTTAAATCATTTCATATTATTTTTAATTTATAGATAAATTTATAATATTAATTCATAAATAAAAAAATAATATTATATTATAATATAAAATTATATATATATATCATGGTTATACATTTTTAAGAATTCAACTTATTTTTTATGAATATAATATGAAACAACTAAAAAGGCATAAAATATCATATTATTTGATATAATTTATAATTCATAAAATTTTATAAATTAGTTAAAGTGAGAAGATCATTAAAAAATATTATATTTATTATTTTAATAAAAAATGAATACTAAAAACTAATAGTAAAGATCTTATCCAATTGTTTAATTCTTATAAATTTTAGTATGGATAAAAAATAAAACTTGAATTCAAATCAACTTAGAGTTAGTTTGGTAGTGCTTTTAAAAGTGTTCATTAGTAATATTTTAAATAACTTTTTTAAAACCCTAAAAAAATACTTGATGTATTCTATTAATAACCATACCAAGATTTTTATTTTTTAAATTATCAAAATTTTTGTGATGTAATAAAAACAACTATGTATTAATTTTTAAATATCAATTTGTTTTGATTTAAATTTTAGGTAAATTTTAATTTTTTTTATGATTCAAAAATTTTAAATCTTTTCATAATTATTTTTTAAAATGATTCCTATAATCATAATTTTTTTTACTTTAAATAATATATATATTTACTTGTTTATTTGTTAATTCAGATATTTTTATAAATTTTTTTTATTTAATCATATAATTAATTATTCTAGTTTTTTATTAGTAGTAATTTTATGTATGATCAATTATTAATTAAAATATCTTAAAAATTGATTATAATTATATAATTGATTATTTACTATTTTTTTAATAAAAATATTTAAATATCATATTAAATATTTCAGAAAAATATTTTGGATACAATTTTAAAAATTTCATAATCAAAAAAAAAGTTATTTTAGTCTTTATTATTATAAATTTGTATTCGTATTTATATATTTTTGAAATTATTTATTTATAAAATCTTATTTTTATAATTATATGAGGGAAATGTGTCTTACAAGAATTACTCAGCCATAGACGATGGCAAACATTTATAATATACAAAATCACATAAAAAATTAAAAATAAATAATATACATAAAAAAAATTAAGTCAATATAGATTTGCGACTGAAATTATCCCCAACCCACATAGCAAAGTAAAAATCCCTAGCTAAATGGATATATTTTGTGAAAATTATCATTTAAAGAATAATATTTTGCAATTAAATAAAAAATCAAAAAATAATTTTAAGAATATTATTTTGCGAGGGATTTTGTGTCGAACTAAATAGCTATAAAAAAATTCATCTTTAAAGTCATTGCTAAAATGCCCACAATTCTTTGCATGAAAATTTATGATAATTTTAGCTATGGACAATTTTCAATCAAATATTTTAGTCTCTAATCCATTACAAATCATTCACAAAATTGTAATTCAATATAAAATCAAACATTTATTATTATTCACTAGCTAATCCCTCTCTAATTAGCTAGAAATTATATCCCTAAAAAAATTTGATAGCTAAATAGACATTTTCTTTAGTATAGATAGACTAGAAGATAGATAGAAATATGGAAAGATAGACAGACAAAAATATAGACATATAGATAGAAATAAAGATAGACAAATAGATAGATAGATAGATAGACAAATAGATCGATAGATAGAAAGATAGATAGATAAGCAAATAGAAAGATATATAGATAGAAGATAAACAAATAGATAGACATATAGATAGACATATAGATATACAAATAAATAGATAGATACATAGACAGTTATATAGATAGATAAATAGATACAAAGATATATAGATATACTGATAGATATAGAGACATATAGATAATCAAATAGATAGAGAGACAGACAGACAGATAGATGAATAGATATATAAATAGATAGATAAATAGATAGACATATATGTAGACAAATATATAAACAAATAGATAGACAAATAGATAGATAGATAGATAGATAGATTGATTGATAGATATATAGTTAGAAATAAAGATAGACAGAAAGATAGATAAAAAGATAGATAGATAGATAGATAGATAAACTGTTAGATAGACAGATAGATAGACTGATGGATAAATATATAGATATATAGATAGATAGATAAATAGAGAATAGATAGATGGATTGATTGACAAATAGAGAGATAGATAGATATACATATAGATAGACACATAGAAAGATAAATAGATAGATAGAAGAAAGAAGATAGATAGATAGATAGATAGATAGAGATAGAGAGAGAGATAGATAGATAGATAGATAGATACATAGATAGATAGACAGACAAACAGACAGATAGATGATAGATAAATAGATAAAAAATAGATAGAAAGATAGATAGATAGAAAATTAGACAAATAGATAGAAATAGAGAAAGACAGACAGATAGACATACAAATTGATAGATAGATATATAGATATATAGGTAGAAATATAGATAGACAGATAAAAAAATAGTTAGATAGATAGACAGATTATATTGATTGTTAGATAGATAGATAAACGGAAAAATTGATAGATAGAAAGACAAATAGAGAAGAAGAATAATAGACAGATAGTTAGATAGATAGGCATACAAATAGACAGACAATAAGATAAATTGATAGAAGGACAAAAAGATTGACAGATTGATAGATTTATTGATAGACAGATAGATAGATAAATACAAAAATAGATAGATAGATAGATTGATTGATTGATAAATAGGTTGATAGAGATATTTATTTACATAATGATAGATAGATAGATAGACAGATTTAGATAGATAGATAGATAAATATATAGAGAAATAGATAGATGTATATATTGATAGATTGATAGATAGATAGACAAAAAGATAGAGAGATAAAAAGATAGATAAATAGACAAATAGATAGATAGAAAGGTATATAGAAATATAGATAGATAGATAGATAGACAAAAAGATTGATAGATAGATCGATAGATAGATAGATAAATAGATAGATAGTTAGACAAACAGATAGAAAGTCAGATAGATAGACAGATAGAAAGATAAATAGATCGTTAGATAAATAGATAGATAGAAATATATATAGATAGATAGATAGACAGATAGATAGACAGATAGATATATAGATAGATAGATAGCCATATTGATAGGCAGATAGATATATAGATAGATAGATAGATAGATAAACGATAGATAGATAGATAGATAGATATGTAGATAGATAGATAGTTAGTTAGTTAGACGGATAGATAGACATATTGATAGATAGATAAATAGATAAACAAATAGATAGATAAATAGATAATATATAGATATATTGATAAATAGATAGATAGATATATAGACAGATAGACAGAAAGATAGTTACATAGATAATTAGACATATAGTTAGTTAGATAGATAGATATATCAATAAAAAGATAGATATACTTATAGATAGAAAGATAGTATGATAGATAGACATATAGATAAAAATATTGATAAATAGATAGATAAATAAATAGATAGACAAAAAGATAACAATACAGATAGATAGATAGATAGATAAAAGACAGATAGATAGAGTGATAGATAGACAGCTAGATAAACTGATAGATTGACAAATATATATGCAAATAGATAGACAGACAGATAAATAGATAGATAGTTAGATAGATAGATAGACAAATAGATAGATAGAAAGATATATAGATAGATAGAAAAATATATAGATAGATAGATAGACATATAGACATACAGACAAATAGATAATAGACTAATTGATAAATACACAAACTAATTGATAGACATACACATCGATAAATTGACAGACAAATAGAAAGATAGATAGATAGATAGATATATAGATATAAGATAGATAGATAGATAAATAGATAAATAGATAGATTGATAGAGAAATATATTGATTGTTAATAGAGAGATTATTAAATAGATTATTAGATAGATAGACAAATAAATAAACAGATAGATACATGGATAAATAGATGATAGATAGATTGATTGATTGACATATAGATGCATAGATAGATAGATAGACAGATATTGATGGACATATAGAAAGACAAAAGGATATACATACAAATAGTTAGATATGAAGATATATTGACAGATAGATAGATAGATTAATAGACAAATACTTTGATAAATAGTTAGAAAGATATATAAACATAAATGAACAAATAGATAGAGAGATAAATTGATATATTGACATATAGATAGATAGATTAATAGAAATATAGACAAATAGATTGATAGATAGACATATAGATTGATAGATAGACATATTCATAGATAAAATGATAAATAGATCGACAAAAAGATAGATAGACAGACAGATAGATAGATAAACATAGATAGGTAGATAGATATAAAAAAAGATTGACTTATATACAGATAGATATCGAGATAGATAGATAGATAGATAGGAAGATAGATAGACGGATATATAGATAGATAGAAAGATAGATAGAGATATAGATTAATGATAGATAGAAAGATTGATAGATATATTGACAGAAAGATGGAAAGATAGATATACATAGATAGACAAATAGATAGATTGATAATAAATAAATACATAAATAGATAAATAGATAGATAAAAAATTAGACAAATAGAAAAATAGACAGACATATTGATTAACATACAGACAGACAAATAAATAGATAAATAGATAAAAGCTATAAAAAATGATAGAAAGATAGTCAGAAAAATATTCAAATTGATAGCAAGATAGATAGGTAGAAATATTAATTGATAGATAGATAGACACATAGATTGAAGGATTGATAGATAGATTGATAAATAGATAGATAGATAGAAAAA
Source organism: Sapria himalayana (assembly GCA_029783825.1). Lineage (NCBI taxonomy): Eukaryota > Viridiplantae > Streptophyta > Magnoliopsida > Malpighiales > Rafflesiaceae > Sapria > Sapria himalayana. Next base: position 69,676 of record JAREIK010000986.1, on the reverse strand, counting down.
TTGATATAGATGTAGATATATAGATTGAAAGACAGATAGAATATAGATAGATAGATAGATAGATAGATACATAGATAGATATAAATATATATAGATAGATAAATTGATAGATTATTAGACAGATAGATAGATAAATAGATAGACTGATACATAGACACTTAGATAGAAAATTAGATATATAGATAGAAAAATATATAGATAGATAGATAGATATATAAATAGATTGAAAAACAAATAAATAGATTTATAGATAGATAAATAAATAGACAGATAGACAAATAGATAGAAAAAATATAGACAGATAGATACACAAAAAGATAGATTGATAGATAAATATATAGATAGATAGACAAATAGATAGATAGATAGATATAATGATATATAGATAGATATATAGATAGACAAATAGATAAATAGATAGACACATAGATAGAAAGATTGATTGATATCTAGATAGATAGATAGACAGATAGGTAGGTAGATAGGTAGATAGATAGATAAACAGATAGATAGATAGATAGATTAAATAGATAGATATATAGATATATAGATAATTAGATAGACAGATAGATAAACATATAGATAGATATATATATATATATATATATATAGATTGATTGATTGATAGAAAGATAAATAAATAGAATGAAAGATAGAAAGATAGATAAAAAATAGATATATAGAGAGTTTGATAGATAGATAGATAGATATAAAGACTGACAGATAGATAGAAAGACATATAGATAGTTTCATCGATAGAAATACAGATAGATTGATAGACAAATAGATTAAAAGAAAGATAATTAGATATACAAATTGATAGGCAGATTGATAGACTAATTAATAGTCAAATATATAGTGAAATATATTGATAGATTGATAGATAGATTTATAGACAAATTGATATTTAGATTGATAGACAGATTGATATATAGACAGATAGATTTATAGAAACATAGATATATTGATATAAATAGATAGATAGATAAACCAATAGTTAAATAGATCAATAAATTGATAGATAGATACTAAAACAGATAGATAGGCAGATAGATAGATAGATAGATAGATAGACAAATAGATAGATAGACAAATTGATAGATAGATAAATAGATAAAAATATTGATGGTTAGATAGATAGACAGAAAGATAGATAAATAAGAATATGAGTTAGAAATCTCAGTGATTCTACTCATAGCAAACCTTAGAGTCATGGACATGTCGGATTTTGATGTAATTCTTGGCATGGACTGATTAATAGCACATCTAGTCATTATTGATTATGATCATAGAAGATTTATTATCCACACACCAGACGATATATATGTTGTATTTCAAGACAATATGCTTGATGCATTACACTAGATTATATATGATTCTAAATGGCACGAACAACTTTTGGGTTGGCTGACATTTCTCACCCTTGAATAAGCGGGGATATTGAATATGCATCTTTCTCAGATAATTTGTGTATATGAAGATGTTGTTTTTAATGAATACTTGGATTACCCCATCACAGGATTACCAACACACCATGATTACCTCCACATAGGATGACACCGATTGTATTACATGAACTCAAGTTCCAGATACAATATTTGTTTGACAAGGGTTTCATTAAACTCAGCACTTCACCTTGTGGTTCTCTACTTTTATTTGTAAAGAACAAAATTAAAACCCTTTGACTGTGGATTGATTATCGACAATTGAATAGGGTTACGATAAATAATCGATATTCATTACTAAGGATTGATGATTTATTTGACCAGTTAAAAGGGGCACATGTTTTTTCCAAAATAGATCTTCGTACTAGATACCACCAGTTGTGAGTTAGAAAGGCTGACATTCCTATGACAGTATTTAGAATTTGGTATGGGAATTTTGAGTTTACAGAAATGTCTTTCGGATTAACAAATGTGCCAACAGCATTCATGGTTCTTATGCATATAATATTTCAACCATATTTTTATTATTTTGTTGTTGTTTTTGTGGATGACATTTTTATCTATTCTTATTCCGAAGGAGAGCATGATGATCATTTACATATTGTTCTCTAAACTTTGAGAGAATATAAGTTGTATGCTATGTTTGGTAAATGTGACTTTTGGATGACAAAAATAAAATTTCTGGGACATGTAGTATCAGCTACTGTTATCTTAGTGGACTCTGAAAAAGT